>OZ014456.1:125239-259771 GCA_963966035.1 Acleris laterana | reverse complement strand
GACTGTGATATGGCGCGGGCGCTGCCGGCGCCCTACGAGCGCTTCGACAAGCGCGCGCTGCAGCAGCTGCCCATCTACATGTAGCGCCGCCGGCCCCCGGGGCGGTCACTGTGATGTTTCCTGTAATTAGTGCTAGTGATAAGTGTCGTCGCCCGCGGACGAACCGAATACCAAATAGTACCTATGTACGTTGATATTGTTTAAACGTTGATTTGTGTTGTTGTACGGACGGCTTGTGTTATACCCGGCAGCCCCGCTGCGCGTACCCACCAACGAACATATTTATTCGCAATCGCAGTAACTGATGCTTCATAATTAAATTATTGTACCGGCGCTGATTCGTTGCGTAATTCTGTATAAGATATCATATCGATAATTATATGTTCAAAAATTGTATTATAATGAATATGTACCTATAGAGTAAAAAAAAATGAAAGTGAGAAAAATATTACGAATAAAAACTAGGAATAGTTATGTTTTGGAATAGGTAATGAGTTCTAGGAAGCCCCGAGTGGTCTAGAAACGTGTCTCTAATCTGATTTGTAAGCAGTTATGTTTGTTGAAATTATATATAACGAGTCCTCTGATGAATAGTCTGATTAACAAATATTCGGCATGTAAAAGTCTTTATAAAACGCTTACTTAGCATATCATAGTATTATATTGTGTCATAGTCCAATGCCAAAAATATAACTATCTTTTTACAAAAATCCCTAACGCATCGTTTTATTTACTTCCACGGCCTCCCGGAGAGCCTCGCGCGCGTGTGTAGTGATGTGCCCGTGCAGTGCCTGGATTGCCTGGACCCGTCGGCCGTCGCCGCTCGGTCGCGCCCCGCCGTAAGTATACCGCCGCCTGCGAGCGGGCTCCACTAGCCATGCTGCGCCGAGATAACGCAGCCATGTTTATAAATACCGGCAAGACGCCTCATCGCGCTGAGAGACGGATGAGTCGCTGCGGCTCCATAACCGATCAGTTATTATGTGTTCAGCCACGTTTCCTCTTGAGGCACGTCGGCCTAATTTGTTGACGCCCTTGACTAGCTCATGTTATAATTAGACGTAACGCAAATTGATGATCTCTTAAGTGTCTTGTACCCAGCTACAACGTTCACCATAACTCAAGATATCTCTATTTCTATAAACTTGTAAAATCCTAAATCATCTCACCCAACATATTCTGAACTTGTTTTATATAATTTCGAGGTATTTTGCAAATATCTTCAGAACAAATATGTGATTGTGGCATTTGCTGCGCGAATGATCCTTCCACAAACATCCTGACCATCAATCCATTTGAAGATGTTACTTTGCTTGGCATTTGAAGAAAAAATAAACTCCTAACATTTATTCCTTCTAACAACTTTTGCAAAGGCTTGCGCCAATAACTGAAGACATTTCACAATTTATCAGCCTTATCAAAACTCGCCATGAATAATCGTTACTTCCTATTCCCCGAATAACTTTCTGCCGGAGAATCCCTACAAGGTTGGGGCTCGGTCACGTGCTCCTCCCAGCGTTGGGAGCGGTTATAAATTTCCTCAACCTCGGCTTTTCATGAAAATGCCAATTAACATTTATGCGAGGTCGTTTATTTTTTCTGAAAAAACCTTTGTGCCTTTAGAAACAGTCGTCAAAACTTTTTTATACATTGAGGGCGAAGTAAACACCAAAGTTGACATTCATTTGTTACAAAGCGAACAAGCAACTTGATCGGAATGAGAGTGGTCTGAGGTTCCTCGCTCGTCGGCAGCGGCGGGACGCGGACGGCTTCGGCAGGCCGAGACATCAAACATCTGTCCTCAGAGAAACCGATAAATGTCAAGCCCATCAAAAGTAATGTGCAAAATGTCGCCTCGTGTAATAAATTTAGCGTTGCGGATGACAATAAACTCGATGGACTGGTTCTCGTAAATAGCATTAATTAGGATGTTTGTCTGTCCACGTCGAGCGCTAACAATGTTAATAAAGAAACTATAATTATGTAGATTAGATTTAATCAATAATGTAATTACGTTTATTAAACAGAACAGAAATTGTAATGGTATTTTTTGTGAGAGCCCACATTAATCAGCGGTAAAGAACGATCGCCGGCAGCGAGCGCTTCGTGATCTTTAATTTGGATAAGGAATGATGCGATTATACACTTAACTACCTGTCAGATCTTAACGAATCCTCGAATCTTTCTTAAGAGCATCGCTTGTTAATGTCTAGCGGCGCTCGGGCGCAAAAACGAAAGCGAGCGGGGAGACAAGACTTCTATTTCGGATTTTTCAGCTTTTCGAAGAGTTCTTGAAAGCGATTTTACTCCAAGCCGCTAGTTTTTGTCCGCCGCCTCTTTTTGTGCCGCCGGCGCGTCCGAAATGTTCATCGAACAAAAACGTAACAATTCATTCATGCAATGTTTTATTTCCTTTTGAAAGAGAACACAATGAGTCGTGAATAATATGGCGCTGGGAAAGATATTCGAGACGCGATTCAGGGGAATGAGACTTCAAACGGAGTCATTATAATAAAACGTGGATCATAATGATTCGCTCTGCAGGCTAGGCCGGCAATTAGCCGTGGCGGGACTAATTACGATGGAGAGGAGATTTAAGCCGCACGCAGCGGTTTGGTGAGAGGAGAGGAGCACGGGGCGGCCATTAGCGAGGCACGCACGCCGCCGGCGCGGGCGCACAAGCACAAGAGCCGCGCCGTTAAATTAGCATCCACGTAATAAACACGGAATAAACATCGAGACTAATGGATGATTGCGCGCGCCTAACACGAACCTCGCGCCGAATTAAACCTCTATTTATTTTATCTTCGCAGCCATAATAAAAAGTTTATTGTTACTTTTTATGGCGTCGGCATGGCATTACGCCTGCCCGGATTCACGCCGCGTCATCCCCCGACTCCAGTAAGTATATTATTATTTTACTACCGACTTTTTACATTTACTGCGCCACTATATTATACGTAAAGGCGGCAATTTGGACAGACCGACAGTAATGAAGGCTTTCGAATGCCGTCGGTGGCTTGCGACGTTAATAACCTGCGGTAAACGTAATCACGAAACGCCTGAGATAACGTGGCAGATATAATAAAAGTGGTCGCAAAATGTAACGACCTACTCAGTCACGGCCTGATAACGATGCAGTGCGCTGCGCCTGCGAGCAGCGCGCGCCGTAATTACTGCCGCTACAGGTCGACGGCGCGGACGCGAAACTCGATTCCCGAAACGCGGCGGTTATTTATCGTCGTATTATCTCGTAAAACGAAAACCCAATTTATGTACCGCCTGCCACCCGCCGTCATAAAACATAATATTATCGACATCGCCCCCTCCCTAGGCGATCACGAAACTAAGCATCGGCCATTTTAAGTACCAAACTTGACGGCTGTCCCGCTCTAGCCTAGGGCTGCGTGTAAGTGTGAGCGAGATGCAACCGGGAGCGGAACTCTTTCATGTCGTGTCTGCGTTTCAACGATTTCAGATATAAAACGTTATTATATAAATAAGCACATCTCAACCGTGGACGCTCGGCTATTGTGCAGCCCGCGTTTCTCTTGTTTTGTTTGAGAGACTCCATCTACAGCCTGAATTTTAATACATACCGCGGTAAAGTCAGGCTTTAGAATGCTGAAAGCCTTGAGAGAGTCAAACCAGAGTAAGGCAAATATTTGAATTTCTCGACGGGATAATCGTAATCCTTAAGTGCACCACGGACTAACAGTACTAGTGGTCTGTGTTCTGTTTAACACCGGATCAACAGACAGGTCAATAAAGGTGGCCTTTAGTCGCTATGTTGCAAGTCAATCTTCATTTACCAGAACGTAAGGTAGGCAGAAAACATAGCTTTAAGTTGGAAAATTCGGACTTTTATGACTTATGAAATTATGAGCGAGACATGAAAACGAAACTGTGAGATCTTAAGGTATTTAAAACCGCTAAAGGTACTATTTATATACCAGAATGAACTAATAAGAGGCATTTAAAATCATGCAGCCATATTTTCACGTTAAATGGACACACATTCAAGTTCTTTCGAGGCAGTTTTGGAGTAGTTCGTCTAATGTTTGTTCGGAGAGCTAGCAAAGATGGCGGTTATTGGGAGCGCGTGTAGCGACCTACTGCGATCAGCTGATTGGCGGCGCGCCGGGCGGCGGGGCGCGGGGCGCGGGGCGGGTGGGAGGTGTGTCGTGACGCACACCACAACAGCTGATCGAGAGCGGGACGGCGCGAGCGCGCTCGCTCGCACGGGAATGCCGTGCACTTGAATTATTTTAATGGAACTTTACTTCGTATTTAAGCGGCGTTTTCTGCGAGATAATAGCAAGTTAACGTTATAATCTGAGCGTAGAAATCCAGTTCTATTTTCGCGTGTGAACTAGAATTCTAGGCGTGTTAGGCCTATATTAAAAACAAGAATGCTTTACGCTCGTAATAGCTCTTTATTACGGAGTTTGACCTGTGGCTGCGGATCAAGGTCGGGTTATTTAATGGTTATTTACGCTGTAAAGTGGATAACACCCGTAGTAAAAATGCAATAATTTAGCATTTACATGCAATTTAGTACGATATATTAATACTGCGGGTTATTGTATTATAGCTACTTAGTTACATAGATGCTACCTACTCACATACCTATAAAAGTTGACACGATGCTGAGAACAGATCAAGGGCCCTAGACAAGATGGAATAAGTACACCTACGAATAAATAATATGTAAGTACTTAAGTACCTACATTTTTACGATAATGACAACGTCCGCAAAATGTAGGTATATTGTCTAGGCTGACAAAATGGTTCAAGATCCATTCCATCTTGTCTTAGGTTTTACGCCTAAAATACCTAACTCGTAAAAAAAAATTGTTGTAAAACCGGGAGAATGATGTGCAAAATGTGGACTAGTTGCTACATTTACCAGAAAATTTGAGGTTATTACAGTGTTTATTGAAAGTTATTTGGTGTTGTCTGCGAGTACCTAGATGATTTTTAGTAAGTACCTACCTATAAACATTGTAGTCGCCTGTATCTCATCTCAAGAACCAATCAAAACTACTTGGTCATTATAGTTTTCCTTTTAAAGGATCATATTGGGTGTGGCACCAACAGAATTGAAAACTACTTATATCATTCTTAAATATATGGCCGCAAATACCTAGCTCATTGGCGAACAAAAATATGGGCACTTGAAAAAAAGATTATGTTGATGATATAGTCCATAGAAACTTTGGCTAAAATACTTGCGAGCAAAGAATTCGAGCCACATTATAAAACTATATCATCAACATAAACTCCGAATAAGCAACTTAACGAAAAAAAGGTACACGAAGGTAGATTTTTATGTCATGTATCATATATACTGTGTACGACCGATCAACTCTCCGATTTTAAGAAAATACTTTAGTTAAATATATATTAGCCAGTTTGTATGGACTATAATGTATAGGTATATCTTGTTTTCAAGTGCCCATATTTTTTTTCTCCGGTGACCTAGGTTTTTGCGGTCATAGTAAGAAATGATGTATCAACTAATTCTATTTTAAATATATAGGTTTCAATTCTGTTGGTGTCACACCCAATTTATATACAAAAGTGTCCATGATCCTTTGTTATTTTATATTTTATAACTATGAGGGTTCCTAGTTTGACTTGTGAACCTTAAAAATTATAGACAATCTTGACACTGGCTGTGTCTATGAAGAAACCATTAAACCCGCGAATGACGCCATAGAGGAATTTTCCGTAAAAAGGTAAAGCTATCCATGTAAACTACTAGTAGATGTTAAAGGGAGGTGAAATAAGAATTAGCCAACATCCCTGGCGGAGAGCCAAGACGACCATAATCGATGGAGCTATACTGCTCTCCTAAATAAAAATAACGCATGAGCAATTTCATAGTCAAAGCATACTTAACCCTCTGTGTTAAGAAATAAGGTCACTAATACATACGGGGTTCTATGAGACATACGCCATTTTTTTCAAAAAAGGGCAGTATACAAAAAGCCAGCCCGCGTTTGTTTGTTCGTACGGTTTTTACTAAACAGCTGTGGCGACTGACGGATGGAGTCATCGGGTTCTGTGAAGTTTTTAGTCATGTTTCGTGTTTCTTCGTCGCTCACAAATTATGTAGGTTTTCTTGAAATAACTTCCACAGAATAACAAACGAAAATTCATTACCGTTTAATATAAAAACTTGGTGAAGTATGAAGACTTTCGGGTTCAGCTATCTTTACATACATAGTATAAAATGAAGTCGCTTTTGCTGTCTGTTCGCTTAGATCTTTTAAACTACTCAACAGATTTTAATGCAGTTTTTAGCACTAGATACAGTGATGCAAGAGGAAGGTATCTGAATAATAGATTCTGGTTTATGTACGGGTGTTACAGAAAACTCACATAAACCGAAGCGAAGCGAGGGCGTGTCGCTAGTAAATTATAAAATCTGTTTACTGACTAACACGTGCCGAGCGCAAAAAACTGGAGAACCTTTTAAATAGTTTTATTTAAATCTAAAGGCCTTTTGAAGTCTTACCTACTTCCCTACCAGGTAAATAAAAAAAAATAGTTTGTAATATTTGAGCCTTTAGTAAAATGTTTTCAAACTAACCGGCTTTCTCTGGACAAAAAGCTGGAGCGAGCGATTATCATCTTTATCTACCTAATTGAATTAGTCTAGTAAAAAGTAGGCAAAAAAAGCCTTGGCCGACCCACAGATAATCACCTTAAAACTGTCACTTCGGTTCAGCCTGAGATTAATTAAGATGCATGAAATGACAGGTTGACAGGCGACAGGCGAGATTAAACGACCCGGACCCGGACCGGCCGGCGAATCAGATCGATCGTTAAACTTGATCGGTGCGTGTCACTTTTCATACATAATGAATGGCTGTTGCCAATTTATTGGAGCTTTTATTTTTATTTAACTAAGTGAATTTAAAATGAAATGGCAACGTCGTGACATGCGAGACTGACGTCGTATCGGTTGGTCATAATAGGATTTACAATCAACATGGGAGTGTAGAATGGAAAGCCATCGTTCGACTCCATTGTATCTTAATACTCCATTGCTTTCGGATTTACTAATGTACTTATCTCATTGTTTAATTAAGGTAACGGGAAGCGGTTAAATATTAACTTGAGGCAAGTTAGCAAAGTTTTAAACTGATATACGTTCCTACTCGTACGAACGAAGTCATTAAATACCAGCCACCTGTATTTTAGTCTGATAATGTCACTGCATTACAAGTATCTTGACATATTTTTTATTTGAACTAAAACAAGTATTTCTCAAAAATTATATCTGTTTACCCTAATTAATACCACTTTATCGTTCATTGAATACAAAACGGACACAATCCGCAATGAGTCAGTGTTGCATTTTAAAATGTAGAAGCGGTTGGAATACGTTTTTTAATGGTAGAGCAAATTATTTTGAAATGTGTCCGTTTTGTATTCAATGAGCGTTATGTTGAATTAAAATCGTTAGTTACAAGTTGTATTTACTTGGGATTTTCAACAGGACATATTAAACCATAGGTATAACATAAGTAAATATTCTAACTTTTGGTCACAGATAAAATATTATCAGAGAATATCATCGTCTTTATGCACAAAACTTTGTGAAAGCTAGTTCCAAATAGTACCATAAACTTCTAGAATACACGCAATAGTAGCAGTTAACAGGTTAAAGCTAGCGAAAGCGATGACGTCTGTCGTATCGTATCCCGTCAATAAACTCTGGGAATGATGGCACGGTCCGCTTCCAAAAACATACCTACATTATTATTTATTATCTAAACTACGTTTGTCTGCACGAATTAATGCGTTCTTGCTAAACGAGAGAGATACAAAAACAGCACACGTGATAAGAAGAGTAATTAATTATTTAACTGTAACCTTTCCGGGGAAGCTGAGTCATTTTAATGCAGTGTTTTAATTCAGATATGGTAAAAAGGGCGTTACAAATATAAAGCCGCCGCAACTAAATCCTGAATTCCATCAATAAAAAAATTGAAGCATCTGCGGAGATTTAGCTGCTAATCACTTTTTTTTATCGGACGCAATATTGAGCACTAATTTGAAAATTGATGAAAAAAAATCCAATTCGCTTTGAGTTAAGCCTCGGCAAAATACCATCAGGAATTTACACACGGATTATAAAAGGTTTTCATTTTAATTGTCACTTTATTTTGACATTTATCGCTTTATAACCTAAGCCGTTCCGACCGTGAGTAGGATTCGACACGTCAGTGAAAGGTAATTGGAATTTTAACCGTTCAAAAAAGGTTGCCGATCAATGACTTTTTGTCTTCAGCGAATTCGACGATTGTTAAAAGGTTGTCGATTGGCGACTTTTTGCTCCGCAATGAATTCGCTTCACCTCGATTGTTAGGAATTGAGTGGTATCCGTTTTTGCTGCCTTTTTATCTGTGCCAGATGGAAAGCGTCGGCTGCAAAGATAAATGAGCCTTATTTCTGTAGATATAGTATTTTTTTTTACTTTAATACTACTTTCTTGACTTTGTAGCTTCTTTGACACTTTGATATAGTTATATAATATCAGGAAATATTCAATTTCTTCATCAAAAGCATCAACAAACAAAATTGATTGACTGAAAATTTTGTTGCAATTCGCGTTATTGCCACTAGTTCCTTATTCGAAATACTCTTCCTCTCCTAAGTATTCATTTGCAATCATTTCAAGGCACGGCCTCGAAACTGGGTCAAAACTAACATTGTTCCTAACGTGACACGACATCACGAAAAACGATACCTACTTGCAAAAACATATTGTCCATTGTCATTGTATTTAGACGTTTAATGATCGTAATCATTTTACAAGTCATAAATGAATCATTTGCTTTGATATTGCATGTTGTACGAGCATTGAGACTTATCTTACAGGAGAGTAGGTAGGTACTTGGTAATTTGAGTCCAAAGTGATTTTATCTTGAAGAAAAATGTCTATAATACCTTTAATAGCCAAAATTGTACAAACTGGATCAACACACTGGGAACAATAGTCTAGAATAAATAAATAAATAAATAAATAAATAAATAAATATAAGGGGACAATCCCACACCAATTGACCTAGTCCCAAACTAAGCTCTAGGCTTGTACTATGGGTACTAGACAACGATATAAATACTTATATAGAGAAATATATACTTAAATACATTAGAAAACATCCATGACTCAGGAACAAATATTCGCGCTCATCACACAAATATCTGCCCTTACCGGGATTCGAACCCAGGACCACTAGCTTCGTAGGCAGGGTCACTACCCACTAGGCCAGCGCGTCGTAATAGACATGAAGTAGTGCTAACGAAGCGCTCTTTTAAGGACTTACTTTGAGGATCAAGTTTTAAATCCTAGTGATTTCAAAGTTATAATAGCATCGGCTTAACTGGTCGAGTGTTCATTAAAAGTATTGAATGAATGGAAAAGCTGGTGCTCGTGTAAGGGGGGCGGCGGGCGGACACCGATAAGATACCGCCAAAGCGGTTTTGGGGTTCTGCGCCTATGACTAAAATATTTATAAATTATTTCACTACGAGTATAGATAGCTGTAACAAGGTTGTTATAACTTCCTTTTTTAATTTTATTCCTGACCACTCATACGTAAAATGCAAGTGAACTGGATGCATACTCAAATAAAACCTGTTATAAGAACACTAGCGACCCGCCCTCGCTTCGCTTCGGTTTTTGTCAGTATGATAAATAGCCTATAGTCTTCCTCGATAAATCGGCTATCTAACACTGAAATAATTAATCGGGTCAGTAGTTCCTGAGATTAGCAAACAAACAAACAAATTCTTCAGCTTTATAATATGTTATATATAGTACAAATGAAAAGAAGACTATTTTGAAGTAATAATTTAATCCTTATGAGGACGTTCAGAGTTATGGATAGAGAAATCTAATCTAACATAAAAATAATAACTCACAGGAGTAGCGCGAACAGGAAACCAACAACCAACAAAGGCTCCTGCAGCATCAGGAAACGGGGAATGTGTGGCGAAGCTGGAAATCTTGGACATTCTTCTTGGAGAATGGAAGGACAGGGCGGCATTTACTGTCCATTACATAGATAACGTTTAATAACAGTTTTTAGAACTATATTCTAATTTAGTTCAGCCCATCTTGTTATTCGATATCGTAATCACACTTTTAACGTAATGATAGATTGCCCAGCAGCGCATTCTCTGCGTCTGATTGCCCTGAAAATCAGCGTCACGGTACTATTATGTCTGACATTATGGTGAGTGCCTCCAAATTTTTCATTGTATTTAATTTCTTTATTATTGTTTTGTGTTTTGCACCAAATAAACGATTTTCTTCTCCTCTTCTTCTTATTTTCCGACTGCTATGAGAGCTATCATAATGCCAATAGTATTACGATATTGAAGGAAGACCGAAGATGTGCTAATATAATGTGAAACTGATACAAAATAAATCTGCATTTTGAAGATCAAACTATTACCCGTGCTGCCAAATGTGTTTTTTTTAATGTCAATGAATCTTGAAAAGTAACTTAACGATAAGCAATGTACATCCTGGTGCATTCTCTTGCGGGCTCGGGACAGTATTCACTCTTTTTTCACTTTCCTCTCGAATCGGCTCCGCGCCACACGGTACTTATTATTATAACTAGGTGCTTCAACAAGAAAGGCAAGCCTATTTGGATCTAAAAACTAAATAAAATCAACATAATTATCTTCTTCACATGAAGCGTTATCTTTTCAAAAGCATCTCAAGAGGCCATTAAAACTGAACCAAAAAGTCATCACGCTACATGAACGGATGAAAAAACAGTCTACCTGTTAAATTTGAAATAGCGGAGCAAAGGCCGCCGTTTGAAGTGCCGCCTTAATTGCAGTACGACGGACGGACGGACCGACGGATGAATAGCTTGACAATTGTGCTGGCTAACGATACTATATTCTTAGATCTAGCGAGTGATCTATAGTTGTGATAGGTATAAAAGTACAATATAACTTTAAAGACGAATGGTGCAAGGTTTTGGATAATTTAGCAATTAGGAAACTAAAATGTGAGGCCTTTTGCTACATTTTAACTCTGCCGCCTTTACTGTCAAGGTAATAAGAGCTATAATAACGTTGACAATACGATAGCAATTGGGGAAAAGACAATGTAAAATGAGGCAACTGCTATTCAGACATATCGTTTTATGCCAATAATAGATACTGTCGTTTTAAATGAACTTACAAACGATGGGCATGAGTAACTTTGGTAACTTTAAGGGTTTTTGGTTCTTTTAAACAATGTAGCGTCAGAAATCTCTTTATTATATCGGTTAAAGCTCCAACAGAGCATACTACTTACACTTCAGTACCTTTTCCCTTTAAAGCCTTTGAAAAATTCGTGGGCCTATTAAAATATGACTTCATTTAAGGCTACAAGGAACCACCCATACTACGAGTTTACAACAAGAACAACAGATTGAGAAAATTTCATCATAAATGTCGAAATAAAAGCAAACGACGGTCGTTAAACCATCACTGTATATTCTGACTTATGTAGGGGACACTGCCCTATTGTTGGCACCAAACCAAGTTTTGGCGCCATGATCCTTAATTCATGTTAATAGAGGCGGTAATTCTACTATCAAGCTGACAATATGTGGTAATTTGAATGCCAATAATTGGTTGTTACACGTTACACCGTATTGCGTTTTATACATAGCAACTCTGACGATGCGTAGGTGGTAGGTGTAACAGTCAGAAATAGACGGTTTACAATTTACAACATACATCGCTCTAATTTAAATAGTCATTACCGTAAAACGGGGTGAGTAGGGACACAACTTAAAATGAAGCATATGTCACAAATTATAAGACTGAAATTATATCCAATAGACGTAACGTTATAGTCCATTTATTACTTGTTCAATTATTTGTTACAAATTATGACTTATTTTAGGTCTACTCACCCCGTTTTACGGTAAGTCATTAACAACAACATAACGATGGTGTTATCATTTGACGACGCCATGGCCTAGTTGGTAGTGACCCTAACGAAGCTAACGGTGCTGGGTTCAAATCCCGGTAAGGGCAGATATTAGTGTGATGAGCGCGAGTATTTGTTCCTGAATCATGGATGTTTTCTATATTTCTGTATATAAGTACTTATATCGATGTCTAGTACTCATAGTACAAGCCTAGAGCTTAGGAACTAGGGCAATTGGTGTGACATTGTCCGCTGATATCTATTATTATGTTTATTATTACTTTGACTTTGTATCGCATTTAATCTTATAGCGAATGGTAATTAAACAGAAGAGCCATAGACCAATCGGACAGTCGATCAATCTAACTGTTACTATTAAGTAGTTTCTAGAAGCAAGATGGCCGCAACAAGGATGCATCAGGATCCGGCCGCTTATCGCCGAACATAGCGCAACTAATTATACATCCATTAACCTGCTAAGGACGTCGTCTACGTAGATGTACCGTCATTACAGAAACATTATTGATTGGCTGAGAGGAGACTGGTACGGTGCAGAGGCCCCTATTTGAAAGCGGATCGTTTCGTATATTTGGTTTGTGAATCACGTTTGACAGACGCTAAAGTATGTTGAGTTGCTGAACACGTTCGGTGCCAAAAATGTAATAGCACACCCAATTCGTATGTATACCAGGGTGTTTGGGGCCGAATGTAACGCGGTAATAAAGCTAATGCGTATATTCTAACGCGTCTTTGTTTGGAGAAACGTTTGCGATTCATTGAGGTTAATAGACGTTAGCGAAGTCTGAAACTATGCCTTAAGTAAATGGGTCCGTCAAGAGAAACAGTCTGTAATTCATCTTGGCATGAGGGAAGTTGATACTTACCCCTATTTAGCAAACGAAAGCTCCAAACTTTCCGTTTCGCCATGTTTTCTGCAAAATCACCAGGGGAAATCACAAAACGCTACAAATGGCGGAGATGACTGAGACCTGTTTTGGCGGCGGCGGTACAATTACCGCGACAATAACATTGTTCCGGTTATATTCGTAAATATTTCTTGTTTTGAATCACTTATTTAGGTACGACAGAGAAAACAACAACACGGGTTTCGTAACATGAAATATGCGCGCTGTTATGAAAACTAAAACGAAAACATACTTTGTTGCGGAGATGTTGGATAAAGACTTGATATTTATGAGGAATGTGGGAAGATTTTTAAAAGAAATTGAATTTCAGTATCACGACACATTTTTGTAACAAAGTTAGATAATCTTAATGAAATACGTTTGGCAGATGGTCGACATCTGCTATATGGTTTGTACTTTAAATTATCGTTGCAAAGCTTTTGGAATGGGTGCGGGGCACACATTTGATCCCTGCGCCACTTCACTTTAATTCTAACGGCGAAGATTCCGATGGTGTTTGCTCTTGAACATCTCTCGTTTCAAATCGTTGACGGAGTATTATCTAGCAAACTAAAGTTGTACTGCGCGCTCGTAGGCACGTTAGGCAGAGTTAACCTACCGCTTTGGCCGAGCTGCTTCATCGACGGACCCTGTGAGCAATTACAAATACACGCACTTGAATGTTAATAATACTATAACAGTACAAGTAACACTCCCCGGCTTGTGGTTCGACACTGGAACTCCATTCAGAGTCCAGAAGAGTAATAGCTATTGTCTTAATTTATTAATGATAAAGTTAGCTACCTACCTTACCGCCGTACCTACTCCGACATATTTTAGAGGGGTCTCTATTGACTGCCATAATAATTTTTAGTCATAATGTGTTTTAAGTCATAATTTCCGCAAGTCATAATGCATTTTTCTCAGGACACGGATATTTTTTCAGGATTTTTATAAAACTGACCTAACATAACCTAACTAATCTACACGATAAACGTTTATTAAAAACTAACTTCAGCCTGAAAGAAGTTATGGCAAAAAAAGTATGACTACCTAACAATACATTATGACCAACGATATGTATTACCTATGGCAGTCACAGGGATTAGATTTTAGAGACCACTCTATCGTTACTAACTGACTCTGCGTGCGGCCAATAGTTTTAAGATTAAAATGGTTTCTAACAATCTAAAGTCTGTATGGACGAAGAAAAAAATAATAATAAAAAAGCCGTGAACAAATTAAAGGTTGTCCCTAGTATCTCTATTGACAAATTAGTAGAGTTGTGTGCTGATTCAATAAGTAACCGGCGTTTCATACAGCCCCATAAAGTGTAAAGTAAGCGGAATCTTTTATGTATGATCTCAGTAGCCGCTTCCACGGAAATGACTCAATCGTTCCATTCAACGCGGACTGCTTAGCGAGCAATCAAGCCCTTGTTCCTTTTGGCTTTTTCCAAAAGATCTTTATCGATATATTCAATTGTAAAATCCCTTCCGTGAGGCGAAGTTTGACAGCGAAATGTGTTGTTTGAGCATGTTTTGTACCATAGGTATGAGAATCTTTTGGCGATCTGCCTTTGGCTGGTGTATAGCAGTAGTTTTAATTTCACCTTTTATTTGCGCTAGTGTTTTTGTGTAAGTGCGTGTACCTTTGAAGTTTGTACTAAACTTTAAGTTTGCTACTCTGTCACTACATGTGAAATCCTGTAATTGGTTTTGTGCTTCCTATTCTTGTTTCATATGTTATATTTGTAACTGTTGGATTTCCCACCAATAAATAAATAAATAAATAAATAAAGAGATAAAGGGGAAGTTTATGAATATACACATCATCTTGCTGAGCTGAGCGCACTTTTGGTCCTCATGCATGTTGCAAGTAATACTTTTATAGTTGCTAAACCTAGGTTTTACTGTATTGGCACTAAATATATGTTTGTTTTTCTTCTTTATCTTTTAGTTGACTGCTAGAATTACATCAATCAATGATTTTAGCTTTAAGTGAAAAACAAATGCTTAATACGAGTATCTATTATGTCGCTTCAATGATGTTACTGGTTAGTAATAAGTTTACTTGTATTTTCGAAGGGGATCTTGCAAATATTTGCAAGATTCCTGACTCCGTTAGGGGAGGGCCGGGTTATGTGGGATTAGCCCCTTTTACCCACTCAAACCCCCCCGGTGGTCTCCTCTACGTAACGGTTTTCGGGTAGTTTTGGGATCATACGAAATTCTTCAACGCGGCCGTCGCGTCTCGTAGGTATTTTGGTTAGTGTATACCGTCACAGCATAACAGGACCATGCTGTAACGCTTTGTTCTAATCGCTGCAAATTTCTCACAAAAAGATTATTGATTTAACGGTGAAGAATTTGAACGTCAAAAGTTTAACAATAAGTACAGGTTTGTTTTACTGTGGCTATAAGGGACTTCTAATGATCAAGCTGTATTATTGCGATATTGTAAAATAAGAAATGAGATATCTGATAAACAATATTTCAAAGTTATTAAATAAATGCGTTTGAATTGAGAATTGCGTCCGGTCAGTTCGGTGTTTTCCCGAAGTTCCCATGGTCATATAAGCGTCATCGGCGTGTTTCCGAAACTCCGCGTCGTGTATCCGTCGTCTGCTTATAAAACATTCGCTGTTATGAGACTTACGAGTATGCGTAAGCTATTTTACTACCCAGTCGGTAATTTTTTAAGAAAATATTTGTTACGCACGAGTGTGGGATGTGTCATCATATTTCCATTGGGTTTCTAAAATGACTTCTGGGTAAATGCGAAAGTGGTTGTTGACTTATAAGCCACGGATTGAATTGATCTGATAGAGATAGTTGCAAGGTCGTAACTGACGCACATTTTATGCATAAAAGTTGGACACTTAACGAAAAGCAATGACTATTTTGACATAGAGTTGCGATGTAAGATAGTAGTTAATCTTTATTGGATACGGAATTGTTGTTAATTATTTTCTCATGTTAGTATTATAACCAGTTGACTTTTTACTGAACTGTGGGGTTATTATGACCTATCTGTGCCATTAATTTTACGTTGAGCGTAAAGGACAAAGTTATGTAATTGCTATAGCTCCATCCTTTACGCTCACCGTAAAATGAACTGCATAGCTATGTCATAATAACCCCCCTGAGGGGCTAGTGCCTAACGCACTCGTAATAGCAAAATGAAAACAATTGTTCCGCTTTGAAGTCGATTCAAAGTGAGTTAGACTGGTCTATATCGCCCTGCTATCCCCTTCTTGAACTACCCCTTCTCCTCTGAATGAAGATTGAGGATGATTAAGGTTTGGCTACAAATTCTGCTTATAATAAGAAAGAAAGAAAGAAAGAAAATAAATTTATTCAAAGAAAACGCACACAGAGCGAAAGTAACAATGTAATGTAATGTAATATAATGTAATGTACTTAACGTATGTATGTAATAATGACGCAGTTAAAGTTTTCTGCATATTGGTTAGTTAATACTACCACAAAGACAAGAAAAGAGGACCGTGTCGTACAAACAAAACGTTATTAGGTTCAGGTTATCACCACGTCTCAATTAAAATTATCATAGTCATAAAAGCTACTGAAATATAAATGACATTGTATATTACACTAATATTTTTAACAACTTTAGCCTATAAATGTCGTGTTATCGTTACATGTAATATTTTATGGGTTGACTTTCGAGTACGGTTTATCATTTTATGGATTAATTTTATTAAAAGAGAGGGCGATCACCCTTCGCGCTTAGTGATGCTATCTCGCTTTTATCTGGTATCGAAAGAAATTGCACTCGTTGCTCTCTCGAGTGCACTCGTGATGATAATCGGAATATTATGCAGCTGGAGCATGTTGGTGCATTAATTTTCAATAAGCCATTGCAAGTCAACCTAAAATATTAAAGGTGAACTTCTTATCTGCTTTCTTCTTCTTCTAAACATTTTTTATACTAGTGTGTAAGATGATACGAGCGGACACGAAAGATAAACCTGAAAAACCATACGCCTTAAATAAATATATATAGTTTAAAAGCGTAGTTGTAACACATAAAAGGAAAGGCCGAGCACAAAGGGCCAAAAGGGCAGTTGACAGCCCTTTGAAAAGACCCGTACATAATAAATGTGTAATCAAATGCTATCATCTCCCTTCGCACGTATAAAAGTAAGTATGTCCTGCTACGACAAATGGCGGTATCTCGGACAAAACGCCTGTAGCAAATGTAGCCTTATGACTAACCGGAGAGAATTAAATCTGCTTTGGCTATTGGAATTAAGATACCGCCTTTTGGCTTAGTTAGGGCAGAAGTGAGTGAACTAACGGGCGACTACCGACTACCCCGTCGCCGAGGTCTACGGTCTACTCCGCCCGACCGTTTCAGCCACGACGCCGAACTCACGTTCTCGATTTCTAATCAATTCCTTTTATTCTCGTTCAATCAGCGAACCAATTACGCTTCTACGAGTTTTTTCCACGCTATTTAATACTGAGTCTTTTTGCATGGCATTACTTTCATTGTAGTTCAGTCATTGTCATAACGATTGTGTTACGTTATTACATTTAAACTTGCAATCGAGGGGAACAAGAAAGAAAGGCATTTGTTCATTACATAGAAAACGCACAGACACAAAAATGAAAGAAAATAATGAACGTGACAGAAAAACACAGAGTTTGTGATCTCGCGGCATGAATCGGACACACTGGCTCAGAATTATGCTGAGGTGTCAGACACCTACACCACACATTTTCAGCCAGTACCGTTGGTGACACATGGAACACTGTAAAAACATACTATATACATGTAAAGCGCAGTATTAAAGGGCTATTTCAACTATCCCATGTATGGTATTCACATTGAGACAAGAGCAAAAAAGGTACATTTTTCAGTTTCGCTCAGATACCTAAGGTACATCACAAATTACATTGTTTTTATGTATTGACGTGTCTTGAGCTGCTCATCTCAGCCAAGATCAGTTTATCAATACGCCGCTAAGACGCCCCTGGGAAATTCTCGACGCGAAACCCGGTTCTCCGACGAATATGTAAGATGTCTGGGTCACGTTTATGACAGTTCCGTACGTGAAGTGCCAAGATTAGATAGAGGAATGCTGGAGTGAAATGAGAGACAGGAGCACGGTCGTCAGTGACAGGGCGTACGCCAGCTATCTGACGTTACATTGATATATGGACACGTGTTTAAACAACGACCGAAGCAAGAAAAACAATTCAAACTGAAGAGGAATGTGTTAAGTAATGTTTTTAACCCAAAACCCCACCACAACTTTAAATAAATATTCTAAGTCTTGGGTATTTTATCTGTGTATAACTTATTATTTGTCTATCATTGTCTAATTCCCGTAGTTTGGCATTCAGGTCAATTTGTGTGTCATTGCCCCCTGACTGATATTAATACTTCAATCGAGTAGGCAGTGATGGCAAATGTTACCAATTGGCATCTAGGGAATACTAACTTTAAATTAATAGGACTGGTTCATGGTAGAAATTATTGTCTGAAACATGCGACGCCAAATAAATTGGTATATGTAATAATCTAGACGATATACATTCCTATACTAATGCACTAAACCAATTAGCGTTTCACTAAAACGTTTGTACAATCGGCAATGATGATGCTGCTATTAGCGCAAATGGAGCTAAATTATAAAAAAAGAATGACGTGAATGTACCGAATTCTGCAGTTCCGACGAAGCAATAAAAACGAGTAGTTTGAAAATAAAGTGGAATCTGCAGCGGGAATCATAAAAATTGTTGAAAATGTCGTATTCTTCAAAGTACATTGAAGCAAGCATTGCAAATCTACAACAGCAAAGAAAGTTTCGTTTCTAAAATTCCTTACAAGATGCCATAAAATAAGCGTATCGTGGAAAGACACCGTGAATAATAAACCGCTTTATTCTCAAACGCCAAATAGCTGAGGAACCGTTTGCGTTATCTTCATTTCAACTGCGAGAATAGAATTCTAAAGAAAGAAGACGGACATATCTCTAATATTTATGAACGCTGTGTTAATGCTCATGTTTATACAGAGTCAGAATCTTAAATATTTCAAGTGTGACTCTACTCACATGACAGCTCCTCAAATACGCGTTGAGCTAGAAACCTAACATTTTATTGACTCAATCAATCATAGTTCGTCCGCGACGGCGACGCGTATCTCCGACTAAGTACAGTTGGTATAAATCATTCGGCAAGTCTGATAACGGGGCGACTTTCACTGACACCACTGACAACCACTTCATGGTGACACTAACATAATATATCTTTGGACAGGTTCGCTATCTGCATCAGTACTCCTACATGAATACTTTGAAGTAGGAAGGAATTTGTCGAAGGTGAGTTGGAGAACACTGTACAAACCAATATCAAGATTACGCTTAAGAATTAATTGGATTCTTCTAACAAGATTGTGATTGCTGAGAACTCGTAGCTCCATACTAGAGAAAAAAGACGTAAGAAACATCAACGAACCTGCTGCCGTGCCTGCTCAACAATCGTCGCTAAGGAATGACTTTATCGTTATTAGCTGATTCCAAGTGCGCTCGTAAGTTAGTTCAATAACATTACTAATATCAATAATGTTGTAGATTTATTTTTCAATAGATGTCTAAGAGAAACTCTCACTTGGTAGGCTCAATTTTTTTCAAATGATAGGTTTTGTCAATCGTTACCAGTTTTCCATGTTTAAAATATGCGTATCGATGTATAACTTTGAGCGAAATAACACAATAATAAATAACACAATACAAAAGGATTTTGATACGCACTTAAAATACGTCAACCCGTGTCAACCGCCAACAAAACCAAATGAGAGCTATTTAGGAAAACAACAATGGCCTGTTTTATAAAGATAAAGAGACATTTATGATTATGAAGCTACAAATTACAATTTACAGGTTACAAGTTTCCATTTGACATAACCTCGACCAATGACGACCAACCATTTGAGCAGTGCTGCCAGTTTCGACCTGTAAAATTGTTAATTGTAGATTTATGAAACGTGCCCCAGGTGCGTACCTACCTAATTGGAATACGTTTGTTTACGTACCTAACCTTCAAACAATTTCTACGTCTTCCGTCACATTTTCTCTGTAGAATTCATCAACCTTTAACGAATCGGTAAAAACTCGGAACTGGGCAAAAACAACGCTGATAATTACACGGCTTTCCGCAATAAAAAGCTGTTAGATTAGACTGGAACTAAGTGGCTATTAGTCGGTTGTACTGATTTCAATATTTTTTGGAACCGCTTAATACCTATAATACGCCCATTTAAAAATGATTTGTAAAAATGTAATGTTCTTTTCGTTCATTGTTATTTTACGTTCAATATCATCTGTGGTATTTAATATTATGTGAAGTTAGTATCCGCGTCAGTGTTGCCAAATTTTAACTTGTAGGTACTAGTTCTAAAACAACCTCTGCAGATGATAGTTCCTGAATGGCAAATGGTAACACTGCGCGAAGGTTAGACTTTGAAAACAAGAAATATAAATATGTGGTTGTGCTCATGGTTTGAAAAAAACATTTATTCGTACAGTATTAAATGTGAAAAACAAGTGGAAGGCTTTATGTCCAGCAGTGGACGGCATTCCGGCTGACGACGTGGTGATTACAAAGGAAACAGAGTCTAATGTTTGTACTCGTACAAATTAAAAAGAGGAAAGAGTAATAATCAAATGAGGGTCAGTAAACGTTTTATGCACAGCTGACATTTTTTTTGTACTTACACAATGTGTTAAAATCAAAACATGTAATTTTCTTCAAATCCATAATACAACCCCTTGTTATCTCAAATCGCAACGTTTTTGTAGTTAAGACCTAGGTACCATTATTTTTCCTGTGACTACGGATTCATAATTCGACTAACATTAACCGGACGGGCCTCAAATGGCATGGGGAGCGAATTATCATCGCGCTATTACTTGTATCGCGAGGCCCAATTACGATAGATAAACGACCAAGTTTCATAACACTACATCTTCACGACTCATTATCACAGACAGACGGGCAAGTCAGTCTAAATTATCATGTAGAAGATATCAGAAGTTTGGAGACGCAATGGTTCAATACAATAAAAGGATTTGTTGGTATTGTTAAAGTAAAACTAAAACCTGTTTTCTAGAGTTTTAATGTGGGTTCACATTTGTTTTGACATTTCATCATAACATGGTAGTATGGCTGCGTCTATATCGCGTGTCAAATGTGGATAAAGCATCCGTCACTCTCATACTTATTTATGTGTCAGAAGGGGACGGATGCTTTATCCAAACTTTGTCACACGATAAACGCAGCCATATTAGGGCCCCCGGTAATGAGGAAGGTAGGTACCTATTTAATTGTCACTAGCTTCTGCCCGCGACTCCGTCCGCGTGGAAGTCGCTTATATCGTAGCTCCATACAAATTTATTTCACCTCCTTAGGGGATGATTTTTGGGTTAAAAACTATCCTATATCCTTCCTCAGGATTCAAACTATCTTTGCACCAAATTTCACCTAAATCGGTTCAGCGGTTTAAGCGTGAAGAGGTAACAGACAGACGGACACACTTTTGCATTTATTGTATGGATGGTTATTATGGCGATGTAACCCATCCCGAGCGCATGATTTACAATGTCCATATTTAGCGTATAGTTCGTTCGTTCAAATAGCGTGCATTACAACCCTTTGAAGTCGCCGACACCGCTTTGTGTGCACCGCGGTGCAGTCCGATGGAGCCCTTTAGTCTGGAACCTTAAAGTCTATAATTAAAGCGTATCAGTGCAGGGTATAATGTGCTGACTGCTGACTTAGCCCTAAAAACGCAACAATCAGATAGACAGACACACGAAAAGACAGATTTACTTTCACATCTATAAGCTTAAACGACGGCAACTAAATTGATAGTCTCTGCCGCAACGTTCTTCCTAAACTCGGCAATTAAAGTTCACGACAGTACAAGACGTTAAAATGCAGATTTTCGTTTGTCATTGTAGTTATCGAGAGGTCACAGTAGATTTGCATTTTAACGCAGACATTTACACGAGAGACAAACAACTCGTGGTAACAACTTTCTTCCTCAGCATATGTACATTGTGACCTAAGATGCGATTCGAACAGTTTTCTGTTTGTAGTTTTTGTGTTGCTGGATCTATGAATTATAAAGAGTAAGAATAACAGGTCTCAGTGTGAACCCAGCACAAGGCATGAGTAGCTATCAATAATAAATCAAATCTAAGTACAAAAAGTAATCAGAAACTCTGATTCTCGAAACGTAACGAAGTATTGGTAGAGCATGGAGCTTGTTTCGGTGGTTATGTTTCACTTTCATGATTATTTGGATTCCAACAACTTCTTTACGTGTTTTTCTTTAAGTAATAATAATTTATGATCGAGTAAGGCTATTTTGTAAAAGCGTAATAGCAAACTAATTACGTTCATTCATTCTTCATTACTGGTAACAATTTGAGTCTTATCAAATTGTTACCAGTAATGAAGAATGAATGAACGTTATTACTTTTCTGAACTTAAAGATAATCCTGGCTTGGGTGATTGAATAATCCAATAAAACCAATTATTTATTTGTAAGGACGTAACATTTCGCCTCATTCTAACTTGGCTTTTAAAGTGTCTATTCTTAATGTCTAAGGAAGAAGTAAAAAGGCTCGGATCTAAAGTAACTTGTCATAATCCTAGGACCGAAATTTGATATCTCTTTCCAACAACATTGTCTGAAAGAGAGAGAAACCAGGATCGGCATAAATCGCAAGGCAGTAACCCACCCACAATGAATACCGCAGTTAATTATAATATTGAGTGGTTTATTATCACTAATTGCAGCAGCGGCTCACGATAGTGTTCCGTATAGGAAATATACGTTATATGGGTATTAACATAACAGGTATAAGCGCAAGGTGAGGCCGAGATTTGGGTACTAATTACGGCCTACTTTCCCTGATTACCATGACTTAATCTCGAAGTCGGTAGCAAATGCACAAGTAGGTTGCTCTACAAAATACTAGGTTTTGGTTTATGCTGCATTTAGTGCTATTGCTGCAGAAACCATCGAATTTTCATAAAGATAGTGTTCCGCTTATTCCTTAAATATCAGAATACTCTTTTTACTACTATTTCTTATATTAGATTAAGATATTCTACGATACTTTTATTTAAATGGAAGGTTTTGGGACTGCATATTGAAAATCGGGTATTTTAAAATTCTGTTAATTTGGGAATACTTTAAGTTTTCTATATCATACAAGGATAATATTATTTGGTCGATTTGTCAGCAACATTTCACTCAATTCTGTCCAGAGAAGAGGATAAAAAATAATTGAGTTGAAACTTAGCCTCATGTCCTTTTGTCTCGAAGTCGAGACAATAGAACCGCTTTGGGAAGTCCAACTGCCTTATATTCAAAATGCCTATAACATTAACTATAAATTTGTGGACAACGCCTTCGATGTTTTCCTGTTTGAGAAGGAAACATGGCTGTGCTAGAAAAATCTTATTCAACTATAGTGTCGTCAGTAACAGTTGGTCTTATGAGGTATTCTGCGAGTCAGATCCGCAAAGAAACAAAATCGTAACATTGACATTGATTAAAATGTTCAGTTTGTTAACGTCCAGCTATCTTAACTACTAGCACACCACACTTCAACAGACATGTAGCCCTGGTAGCTCAGCGGTTAGAGCATTTCCTTGCGAAGGAAAAGGACTCGGGTTCGAATCCCGAACAGGGCCAAATAACCTGTTGATTTGGTGTCGACCTCCGTCAATGAACGTGGTTTATTTTAAGATATAAGTGCCCTTTTCCCGTGCTAAAGCCCCTCTCCTCTCCTCCAATCTATTTAGTCTCGTACGTGTTTTATGAAATAGATGATTTTTTTAATAGTGCATTCGATAGTTGTTGAAATTTTAGTTCGTAAATATATATTGTAAGCCGAAATTGCAAATTATAGCTGTTCCTAGTAAAAACTGATAAGACCTTGTACATACCTATAATTAACAATAAATGGCTTTGACTTTGTCTTTGACTTTACAGTTTCTCGTACGGGTCTGCCGTGACACCAGATTTGTTATCTTGTCTACTAGTCTTTAGGAATGCAGTAGATGTGTCCGGTTAACCGACTGACGGATAGACTCACTGATAAAAGTAGAAACATAACATTAACAATAAGATATATGTTTTGAAGGAAACGAAAACTGAAGCTTTTTACAGCACTTTTCCTTAACATTGGTCTCTTAGGAATCACGGGGTCACCTCTTGGGAAACGTTAAACCCTGACTTGTAAAAGTCCCTTGTCTCGTCTTTTTTTATTTATTTATAGGCACTTTTTTATAAGGTGATATGAAAAATATCAGGGTTATAGGGTTTGTATCAAAAGCATACAGTTTCATATTGTTTATTATTTACTGATAATTTAGCAAATTTCTGCTCATGGCTTATGATCTTAAACGTCACATGGTATTGTCTACGTCACAGCTATTTCTTTTCTCAGAAGGTAAACAATAAAATACATACCTTAGGATAAAAAAAATTATAACACATTTTAAAAAAGTTATTCTCAATTCGAGCGAATGATCCAATTTTGCACTGAACATACGTTCATATACGTACATGCACGCATACCTAGGTACTGTAGACGTTAATTAAGTTGCAAGCAATCTGAGCTCCAATCACTTTGGATTATCAATGGTTACACTTTGTAACCACTTTATATGTACCGCAACACACAGCTCGTGAGAATAGATCCGACGTTGATATAAAACAGTTATCTATAGAACACTCTAATAAGCGTGGCGATTAATCAATCACTCCGACAGTAATGTGTGTCGAAGTATAATCGGCAGTCGATCAGACCGTCTCCGCGCTCGGCACCACCTTTGTTTAGTCACTTTAGTCATCATCATAAGTAGATTATCACTTTGGAACCTTGTTACTTTCACTGTTTATACTATTTCTCATAGCAGATTCCACCAAACGTTAAAGCGACGAGGTACTTTGATCAGTGACTTATGACGTAGATTGTGTACAGATCTGGTGATTACCTTAGTATTGAGTTCGCGGAAGCCGGCTCGTTTTATGCAAGTTCACGCTTCGTTATGTGAAGAAATCTACGGGTTGGAAATGTTTGGTTTGATCTTGGTTGAATTACGTGCTATTTAAATAGCATACAGCAAACCTTCACCTATATTTTTAACATTAACTCAGGATATTGCAAATGGTGGTTTCTATCATGATACGTTTCTATTCAAATGTGGTAGAGTGGAAATAAAGATAATGATGTTTATTCTGCAAGGGAAATCAAAATCCAATCAGTGCAAATGCAATATGTGTGACTATGTATGTATATAAACAATCTGATTGGTTAATTTCGCACTTTTCTGCTGTTCATTTGAGTTAATATTGACCCTAAGATAAACTTATTGACCGTTGGTTAACTTTCAGAGGGTTAACCTCACAGGTCCTCTATTCTACAACGACAAACAATATTGCTTTTGACCTGGTATTGTCATCGTTTTTATAGTTCTTATTTACTTGACAGTAATGGCTTGCGAGCTCAAAACAATACGATAACACGAAGGGAATATGGTTGTAGCCAGTAGCATAGAAGCCCTAATTGAGTATGCACGCCCTAAAGGCCTAAATAATGTTTGTAAGCTCTGACGGGACAACTTAAACTCGCCGTTTAATTATTCGTTCGTCGAGTTGAAATGTGAATTGAGTTGTGTCTGGGTACAAAGCATGTAAAGCTCTTCTTAAGAGCCGGCAACACATGCGTTTCCTCTCTTCGTGATGAAGGTGTCCATGGGCGGCGGTGATCATCACTTTCATCACCCATAATCAGCTTTTTTTATTGCATGTAGAAGACAAACAAGCACACAGGCCACCTGATATTGAGTGGGATCTGTGAGCCATACCTAGACATTAGCATTCTATAAAACTTCTATCTAAAGATTGCAATCCTAAGATCGTAATTATTGCGATAGAATGCTTCTATGCTAGTATTTTCACCGGTCATCTTATCCGCACAGCGAAACAACCACCACTAAATGTTACCACCTGTAACATGAAAAAAAACTCAGTCAATCATAATGTGCGAAAGGTGAATACCAAATATACCTAGGCTTTAAAAAAAGCTGTTTGAAATGCTGTCATATGGACAATAACAATAACAGCACAGATAGATTAGCAGTTCAATGTTCTCCATATGCCTGATCAGTGCCAAACTTCTCAAGTACCATACAAATTAGACTTGATATAGTGCTTTCTGTACCGAACGCCATAACTCAGTGAATACCAAAAGCGCTGTATGGGGTCTGTTTTATATTAACATCGGGTTGTCGAGCATTCATGCCGTCTTGAAGGCTGGCTCAGTGGACACAAACGAACGCGTGGTTAATGCATACATAGCTAATGAGCAATTTACTTATCTATATGTAAAGTGGCGCATCAGCAGAGAATTTAAATTGCTCCGGGGTTGAGAAACCTTCCCGTTGAGAGCAACAAACGTTATGATGTTTTTAAGTCAAGAAATAGTTGAGTGGAGACGAAACAAAATTAGCATTTAATCTAGGCGGCACGGACCTAAAAAGAATACGGACGTAACCTCGTCTAATCATGAGTGAAGCATGCAAAATGGCTGTCTGTGTGCGTGCACACGCACGCTCGTGCTGTGGCTCGTCTTACCTAGTGTATCTGTGTGCGTGCGGTAAGTCGTGTATTATGAACAGAAGTGCCGACCTTGCATGCTTCATAACTTTTCAGTGCAACATTACGTCCGTATAAACGTACTAAATCTCTTTTGATAAAACACGTAAAATAAACGCCGAGGTAAGGACCCAATATAAGCACTGAAATTGTATAATGTCGCGGACAATATTATGTTTTTGGCTGCTTCCGTTCATAATAATATATCTACAATAAATGTAGGGGTGACCTTAACCAGGTCAGGTTTTAAAATAAATGAGAGTCAATTAAGTATGTCTCAACTCAACTTACTTACCCTGTTACTGAGCCTGCAGATAATATGTGAATGTATTATTTTATTACGTGTTATGCTGAAATAATTGAGTATTCAAATACTTACTTAATTGGGATTGTTCATATTTTTAAAATTACCATTTCGAGGAATAGGGTTTTAAAGCCGTTCTGCATTAGTAAGTAATTGAAATATTTATCTATTTAGGATATTTCGACAATAGTAGGTATATTTAACCTTTGTTTGACTTTCGTTTTCGGCTTGAAGCCCTCCGAGGTGTATCTTACGGGTTAGGCGAAAACAGCTTGAAATAGTATGTTTTAATATACTATTACAATCTCTTTTTTTCATTGGATATCTTTTAATTTTAATTGTTGTAATTTACGAGAAAACGCCATCCCAAATTTAAAATAATCATGTCATCCATAAAATGTCCGCTAAATAAATAAAGGTATTGTAACAAAACTATTGGGTCAAAATACAAAATTAATGAAATGGGTGTCTTAAAAATTCCTATTTTTTCGAATGAGAAAGTAAAAACCGTGAGTTGTTTTTGGTCAATCCCAATTACATTATTTATACCTCAAAATTATAAACATAAGTACCTATTATGTAATCATTATACCTACTCTTGAACGGCCACAGAATGCTTTTGGTCTGGTCTGGATAAACCGGAGAGTGGCGAGCTCATTCCACATACTTTACAAACTTACCATAATATAACCACTCACCAATTTTGCTAAGCGGTTTTAATATAGTTTATGTCCCTTGCGTATCGATTTCTCCTCGACAGGTCGGTCGGCATTTCACAAGTGGAATAAAACACAACCGAAATGGCTTATGTTAATAGCGGTTAATGAGATTGCGCATCATTATCGGTGAATTTACTTAATCTTAAATCTAGTTTTTAATTAAATGGTCGGTATTTTAGGTCACCGCTTTAAATTTTGGAGTGTGTCGTAAATAACAGAAAGGAATAGCTTAAACCGTATTAGATATCTGTCTGCATATGTTAGTGTAATCATCCTTCCAATCTATCTTCTATAAATATATATACTCGTATATGTAAATAGAAGGCACACCTGACGCACTGACTTGTATATCAACGCACAGCCGAATTTACTGTAGGTACCTAGAAACTTGAAATTTGGTACAGGGTTTCCTTTCATGATGTAAGTAAGGAAAGGATTTTCCGAAAATCTACCCACAACGGGATGAATTGGGGTCGAAACTAATTCTACGTGTACGAAGTCACGGGCTTCTTCTAGTCTTTAATAAGAACCTTGACCTGTTTTTTTTTTGGCATTGAAAACGCAAGGAGCACACAGGATATGTATGTAGCCAATAGCACTTTGTTACAACTGTGAATAAAACTCGTATCTGATATTTCTAGATGTATGAGTTTGAACTTAAACGACGTTTGAGTTTAAAATCGTAGGTACGTCACGAAATATGAGATACGATGTTTTATCAAAGCAATGACAATTTGCATTTTCAAGGCTATAGTCTAAAACTGCAAGTCTAAGAGCTGTAAGTATTACGTCAAAGTAAACGACAGGTTATAGAAGACTGTAATTTTTGATGCATCTTGAAGCGGGCATAGATTTTTACAGTGGTCACAGATACAGTGCAAAATAGACCCGATGTGACGTAAGGTTGACATTAGCTGTGGTTTTCAGCTGTCATTGGCGTGAGGACGACGTTTGTATCAAGTCAAAGGCGTTCAAAGGGTTAAGCTATCTAATAGAGCATACACGCCCTAAAATGTTGCTGTACGCTCTGACGGGACAACGTAAAACCGCCGGTAAATAATTCATGTCGAGTTGTACAGCAATTTGGTTAACACTATCAGATACCCGATTTGATTCACCCGTCTATCAGCAGGTGGCTTACCCCGTAACACTAAATTATGAATTCGTGAATAAATTGCGGCAAATAGATCGCTATCTGGTTTCTAATTTTGTATTTCGGCATCCCTACTCGTTTAAGGGCTCCAGGTTAAAATTAAATCGTTTTTTGTATGGCATGGAAATGGTGGTAGCACGCAGGCCGCCTGGTGGTGAGCGGAATCTAAGACCCATAGGCATTTGCATAAATACCACAATGTCGAGACTAAATGCTAATGCGGTCGTGTGCCAGATTTCGCGTCAGTCAAAGATGGAGTCAAAAAATGCTGGATTCTGTAAACAACGCCGGTCGTGCGGACTGTCGAGTGAAACCAAGCGGCGAGATTAAGTAGTCCCGTCAGTGCGAACAAAACACATTGTAGCGCGTGCATTTTCAATTTAGCAGCACAATGGGGCGAACGTATAAGGCTGCTTAATTGAAAATGCAAGACAATATACAATGTTTACTTTTTTTTTAAAGACCTTTATTCTCATAAAGAATTAACAAAATTCACATACATGAGAGTGATGATACACTGTACTATTTATTTGTACAAACACACAGGCTGTGCTTATTAAGAAAAATATCACAATCACAATTATCACATTATCACATCGCAACACATCAGTATTTAAAATTCCTATAAAGATGAGTTACCTATTTTCCTCGTATTACCTACTACATTTTAAACACGAATGCTTCTTTTAATCCATAGACAAACACCAAATCTCATAACCAACAAACTATTACAAACATCTCTAAATGCTTCTAGTTATGTTAAAATTAATAAGCCATTTGATATTCCGCTTCGGTTTAAATTAAACATGATATTCACGAAACGCCGGGTGACAGAAAAATATCGAGCTCTTCGTTAGGATTATTATGAATAATGCATTTGAAGGAAATCATTAAAATAAACATTAATTAAATGTTATCTAGTGCATGGGTGCTAACTAATTAGTCGAATTCTCGAACGATGAATTTGCTCAAGGAAATAACATTAATATAAAGTACTCGCAAATATTTGATTACGAAATAAGTAAACAAGGAGGACGGAAGGAATTAAACAAATTGACAGGATAATGTTATAAACACATGAGTGCTGAATACAGGATTAAACAGTATGTCTATCGTTGCCTAGCCTTGTACAGTCAAGGAAATTGATTCCTAGACCACTTTGGACTATGTCAAAGTGACGTAATCAATCGAAACGTAGGAGACTTCTTATGATTTTATTTACAGTGTCACTTTACATAGTCCAAAGTAGTCTAGCAATCAATTTTCTTCACTATAAAACCTACGAGTAGCTTATCAAGCGCATAGTTTGTCAAAAAAAATTGTGCGTTTGTTCCTTGATACAATGGCCAAACTAAGTGTCACACTTGCAATGAAATTTTCATTAAAAGTGTGATACGTAGGTATAGTCACGGTAAAAAAAGGTCCGTCACTTTACGACTCTATTCCAACGATTATAAGCTGATGTAATAAGGGGTCAGGGAATAATACATGAAACATATTTTTACGTTTGTAGTATCGTAAAGACGGTAAAACATACAAGCGTCATAGTACAAACCCTGGATAAAAACAACAAATACTAAAACAATATCAAGTTGATGGGTTTGCGCTGATTCGATTCGAAATTGATTTCAATTGTATACTCGTATAACGTACCGTCTGTGCAGCGGCACGTAGCCCTCAGTGCGCGAGTCTGACTCACACTTGACCGGTTTTTTCTACTAGATCTCGCAAGGACCTTCCTCCTCCTCTACCTGTCCACCAGTGGGAGGCCTGCCCACGCTGCATCGTCGAGGACTCTTCAAATTCAAAACGAACGCCCTCGACGTCTTGTAAACTAAATGCTACACATATACTTGAGAGCACCACCCATTATTTTCCTGGTTCATCGAAAATAAAACGATATTGTGTTATTTGAAGCAGTTATCCCGCCGACCTACGCAGTGTTTACCAACGCGAGGCATGTGCGCCGGCGCACGCATCTGGAGCCCTTATTACGTAAATATTATACGCTGACAGTTCAATTAAGTTTGAAACACCAGTTATTTCCAGTTATGATACACTTTCAAGCTACCTTGCACTCTAAGGGTGCAAATAACGCGAATTAAGCAGGAAAAATAGGGTTTTGAAACGCATTACTTAAGGTAGAAATTGCCTTAATGGCCTGTTGTTCTTTATGGCATTTTGATAGAAAATATCGTGCGTTGCTAACTACCACAGCTAACTACAAATTGCGGTATTTGAAAAAGGAACACGAAACATTTCGGTCTGCGTCTGTTATTGTATTTTGTTATACTATAGGTATAGGTAGAGACCATGACAGTTGGTTGACAAAATAATTACAAAGCTTTTGCGCGGGTGCAGAGGAACGGTGTTTCTAGTCCATTTAACAACCGATCAAGGGCGATTCAGACTTTCGCTCCGAGGGTTCCGTGCAGTACTTAGGTATTATTATATTCCGATGTAATTAGGTTTTGAACTATAATCATATCCAATTTGAAACTTGTTGGTTTTACCGTTAACGATAGGTGCAACAAAAATAAAAATACGTTAGGAGAAAGGGCGTTAGGGCTCCTTTTATTTTGTAAAGATAAAGATAAAAGATATTTATTCAGTAAGTAGGCCGCACGGGCACTTTCACACGTCATGAATCTACCAGCGCTTCCCAAGAGGAGACCACTGCCGAGAAGAAACGCCGCAAGAAACTCAGCAGTCAGTCATTTTTTAAACATGTTACAATGGTAGTACTTAATCTAGCATTATATAAAGCAATAAATATTAAATTAAATATAATATCAAATAGCAAATAGCATGCGTAGTTCAGCAGGAAAACATGTCAAAAATATTACGAGAGAGACAAGGGGGGGGGGGGGGGGGAAGAGAGGAGAGGAAAAAAAAAACACAGGACAACCAAATAAAAGTTTGATATGCTTTCCCACATCAACGGTGTCCCCTAGACAAACAACTTTGCAATTTTACAAATTATGAATGACTAAGTTTCGGGTTTAGGCCAAGCATTTTTATCTGTTAGATAGTCCTCGACCCTATAGTACGCTTTAGATATTAACGACTTTTTTAAGTAATTTTTAAGTGCTGGAAAGGGTAATGTTAAAGCTTCGTCAGGTAATTTGTTATAGAAATGAATGCATTGACCAACAAATGATTTATATACTTTACGGACGCGGAATTTTCGGATAGCAATTTTATTTTTATTTCTTGTATTTAGATTATGTACATCGGAATTTTTGGTGAAAGAATTTAAATTTTTAATAACATAAATAATATTCTCATAAATAAATTGAGACGCTACAGTTAAGATGTGAATTTCTTTAAAAAGTTCTCTTAAGGAGTCACGGGAATTTAAGTTATAAATAGAACGAATAGCCCTTTTTTGTAAGACAAATATACTTTGTATTTCAGCTGCCTTACCCCAAACCAGAATACCGTACGACATCACACTATGGAAATAACTATAATAAACTATGCGAGCTGTCTCAACATTAGTTAGTTGTCTAATTTTCCTAACCGCGTAAGCTGCCGAACTTAGTTTACCTGCCAGTACCGCTATATGGGGACTCCATTGCAAATTTTTATCTATGGTTATGCCTAGAAAAACTGCCTTATCTACCATTTGCAGACACTCGTCATTTAGAAAAATACTAGAATCTACCGGTTTAACATTAGGCAAAGCGAACCTAACACATTTAGTTTTTTTAGCATTTAGTAGTAAATTGTTACTAGTAAACCAATTAAGTACTTTAACTAGTGTGGCGTTTATCCTACTGTAGTCAATGGACTTTCTATCTACTTTGAAAATTAATGAACTAACTTAACGTAACTTTCTTTTTTGTTAGAAAATCTGCGTTAACAACATATATTCTGAAAAAAAACGGTTAATTTTAGCTTTGTTCAGTCAGGATAATCGGACGGACGAAAGGGTAGACAGGGCAGGCTTAGTAATAGCTTAGGGTCCCGTTTGACAGCTTTCGGGCACGGAACCCAAAAAATACATATAATGTACAGTCAGCAGCGGAAGTGGCTACGCAACCAGAGGTCAAAATGATCTGCACTCGACTCAATATCCAAGAGAATACGTCGTGTAATTTTGAGCATGTTAAAGTGCTTAGCTACTTTTGATGCTGACTGTACGTATATTTTAAAGTTTGAAGCATTCACACATAAGTATTAAATTTGCTTAATATAATACCTGAGTATTTTATTTTTACACCAGCGATCCTTATAAAAAAAAAACATACTGACTTCGGGTCCTTACTCCATTACACAACGTATTCCTGCCCCAAGCTCTCAATAGCCTTGAACTGTGGCTAAAGAAAAAAGTTTCCGACATTTTGTTCGTTTTCAAAGAAGCCGAACGTAAAACACGGCACGTGCTCTGAGAAAAAAAGAACAAAGCAACATTATAGAATGTCATAAGGTTCGGCCGGTAAGTAACGAGTTTTACGTTAACTTAATCGACTGGTCACCTTATTCATTACCGGTTTTACCGATTACTTGCCCTACTTCCCCGCTGAGCCAAAAATTAAACATGGCAATAACATAATCAACGGTAAAATATGATTTCTGAAACCTGCTTAACTTTACTTATGAGTTTTACAAGCAATTAAGTTTCTGCTAATTCCGCACAGTAATTTTATCTTGCACACATATTAAATACTCGACACACATACACAGCTTGTGTATAATTAACGTCTACAATGATAAAATAAATGAGTACGAGTACACTGCTTCGTAAATACTTCATGTTGATTCAGGTTATTAAGTTTTCTTCGGCGCCAAAGTCACTTTACTATCGTCTCCAAGGTTATCTGGAAGAGGACTCTGCGAATTCACGTTCATCTTATTAATCACATGGATTGAACTAGGTTACGAGTATAAGTAGCCGTTCACATTAGTGCTTTGTCATTTTAACGTTATGTTTGAACTGCTGCACTAACCTGTTTTAGATGTTAAAGTGACAAGGTACCAACGCGGTCAGCTACTTGTAAGGCCGACCGTGCCCGTCCAGGAACTACGATGAAAGGTATCTTCAATAGGTCTTTTGTCTAAATCCAGAACAACAGAATTTATTTTAAAGTAGCTGGGGCTTTATTATAATTGCTTTTGATATGCTATCATATTGTTTATAACGTGGCCGCCATTACTGGTAAGTCAATAAGTTCTATCAATGAAACCCCAAAGTTCGATAAGATCGATAACAAGTCAAAAGTAATTAAGTTTTGCCCGAGTAAAATAGAGCCTCGGATAATAATTAAAAAATAAAAAATAGTTGAGATCTAAAGTAGGATACGTACCTACTACTTGGTCTATTCTCACAGGAGTCTCAAAGTGAATATTATTTGTCATCTTATTTATTACATTTTTCATACTACATGAACCTTAACCATCTAAAATATTCTTATCTCTTTTAACATGGTCCCTTATTTATATTTGACCACCACAATAATATTAAGTATTTGCTACTTTACACTAGGATAATTTTCGAATTTACTCCGCTTCAGGTCAGTGGGACCTTAAGGCCTAGAACAGTTTCAATCTCCGAACATGATGTTGCTGAAATCAAAGAGCCTGTGGTTTTGGAAATAGAGGTTCGGAGTCACGTTAGCCTACCCATTTCTCTCGAATAACGAGTGCCTGGGGTGCACGGGTGGAGTTAACGTGACTTTTAACTAAAATTTTCAAAGTAGGGACTTTGCATGGTTTCTTTGCCACGGGTGGCACATTACAGGCGTGAAGACTGTTCACCTGCCAACCCACGCTCAGGTTCGAAAAACAAAACACGTGCCATACTTCCTACTTCGTAATTCAACTTTTCCAAGAAAACAATGAGCAATGTTTATGAACGAACTTATAAATAAAGTCTGACCTACTGAGAGTTTTCCAACAATTTAATAAACTGGCAATTAGAGGCTTGACTGTAAAATCTATCTATACTAATACTATAAAGGTGAAGAATTGGTTGTATTTGTTTGCTTGAACGCGTACTCAGGAACTACTGGTGCGATTTGAAAAATTCTTTCAGTGTTAGATATTCCATTTATTGAGGAAGGCTATATCCTCGTCCTGCCTAAGCGTTTTCATTTATACTTCCGGTTTCGGCTCAATGTGCTCTACAAAGGACAATTTTACATATACAATTCGATTTCCCGGGCAGAAACTATCAAATCAATTTCAATTTCAATTTCAATCGTTTATTGCTTTCCATAATGTGTATACAGATGGTACTTAAACTAACTTATTGTAGGATCATTATGGACCCTGTAGGGCACAACAATATTTAGATGTGAGGGCAACTCTTAACATATTTAGTTAGTATTTCCTCATTACATAAGTACTTATATTATTCATATTTATGGCACATTTAAAAGATTAGTTATTACTATTATTTTGTAGTTATACATTTAAAGGCATAACTAACAAGTATTTGCTTACTATTATATTAATAACTAGCGACCCGCCCTCGCTTCGCTTCGGTTTATTTGAGTTTTCTATAACAGACGTTCATAAAACAAAATTTATTATACATAAATACCTTCCTCTTGAATCACTCTATCTACTAAAAAAAACCGCATTTAAATCCGTTGCGTACTTTTAAAGATCTAAGGATACATAGGGACAGACAGCGGGAAGCGACTTTGTTTTATACTATGTAGTGATTTATATTTATATCGAATGTGTCCTTTATTAAGAACACTGGGCAGGACGAGGATATATCATACACACACGTAAACCGAAGCGAAGCGAGGGCGGGTCGCTAGTGTTTTGATAACAGCCGTCGAAAGAACGGTATCTGACTGACAAATAATAACTCTATCCTTTTCATTCATATGATAAATGTCTCTCAGGTAAAGTTATTAAGTACGAGTACTCTCCTTTTTTGTGGCATATGAAAACAAAGAGTAGGTAGGTAGTGCGTAAATTTATTTGCCAGGTACTGTTATCTGATTATGGATAAGGCAGCCGTAAATTGATGTTATGTTGGCGAAATCTGACAGTAAAGTCATACCCCCTTACTGATAAACGTGGTATAAGCTTGGAATAATTTATGCCATGCTTTGTCACTTTCTGTCAGATGCAAATGTCACAATTACAGATAAGGACAAAGCATGGCATAAACTATTCCAAGCTTTATTCCACGTTTATAACTAAGCGGGTTAAACAATAACTAAATTTTTCTACCAAAATACATTCTCACAGAAATTTACCTAGTCTACGACAAAGCCCGAAGCTTGTAAAAAAATGTACTATTTGTCTGATAATATTTTAAAATTCTCTTTGTCTAAGTTACGTAGGTTACCCGGGGTATGCATGAGGTGCGGGGAGAGGGGCTATGGTGACTAAGTTTATGAGCTTTGTCGTATGTACAGATTGTACAGTCGAGGAAATCAATTCCTAGATCACTTTGTCACTTTGACATAGTCCAAAGTGGTCTAGGAATCAATTTCCTTGGCTGTACCTCAACCCCGCAATTAAATTGTACTCCTATAACGTACGCAGTGTTTAATTTATTGGTCGAATATTATAAGACTAAGATATTTTATTGACCAATGTTCGTTCCCATTATTCTAACCACGAGTAGATTTTGTTACTTCGGGTTAACATACAAAATTATACAACACACAAAACGTGTCAAATTTAATCCTGACGTAACCAAATCTAATCGTGGTTTGAATATTGGGAACGAGCATATTAAGTAGGTACTCAGAGATATGAGTTTGGTGTGCTTTAACAACAAAAATAAGAAAAAATAGTAAGAGCGTTTAATCAGAAATTCAAAGAATCACTTCTTAAAACGTCGATTCCTACCAGGGATTGAAAACCGGTTTATTTTCCGTACCGGTTAGAGCCGCACTTTGAGAGCCTAACCCATAATAAAGGTTACGCTCGCAAGAACCGCTCTAACCGGTATCTCTATGTCGGAGCGTAAACAGGGAACGAAATCAATTTACCGGTTAGAGAGCGGTTCCTCCGTGTGGGGGGTGAATGACCGCTCGTTTAAGGAGACAGGATTGGTTTGCTATGGTATTAGATTGATAGCGCAGCCACCAGCAGCGCCTCGACGCGCGACAGCGGTCATTCATCCCGTATCGAAACACAGAGTAACCGGTTAGGGAGCGCTTCGAAATAACGTTCCCAAATCATTTCGTTCGAACGTAACCTAAATTATTAACCGGTTTAACCTAAATAAATGCCGGTTTATTTGTAACCGGTTACAATCCCTGATTCCTACTACCTCATTAATTATACAAACAAAAACATCAAATGACCGTCACGAGTCGAGCTCGAATTGGGTAAATTTCCAAGGTAACTTCTACTTCAAACAGGCAGGGATTGAAAACCGGTTTATTTTCCGTACCGGTTAGAGCCGCACTTTGAGAGCCTAACCCATAATAAAGGTTACGCTCGCAAGAACCGCTCTAACCGGTATCTCTATGTAGGAGCGTAAACAGGGAACGAAATCAATTTACCGGTTAGAGAGCGGTTCCTCCGTGTGGGGGGTGAATGACCGCTCGTTTAAGGAGACAGGATTGGTTTGCTATGGTATTAGATTGATAGCGCAGCCACCAGCAGCGCCTCGACACGCGACAGCGGTCATTCATCCCGTATCGAAACACAGAGTAACCGGTTAGGGAGCGCTTCGAAATAACGTTCCCAAATCATTTCGTTCGAACGTAACCTAAATTATTAACCGGTTTAACCTAAATAAATACCGGTTTATTTGTAACCGGTTACAATCCCTGCAAACAGGTAAGTTCAAAGGTGTTCCGAGTTGTTCCCCCGAGGTTCCGGGAGTCGCGGTTTGTGCTTAAGTACAACAAAGTGAAGCTTAGGGAACGTTTTGTTTGACAAAGTTAGGATAAGGGTTCCGTCATTTACTTTCACAATCGTATTAAAGACTGTAATTATGTTTGAAGCTGTTGTCATGGCCAAGGATTAGTATATTCAAATTTCTCAGATCCATAGGTTTCTCAGAGCCACAATGTTAGTACCTTTCAAATAATTAAAAAAAAGTTACATACTTAAACTATAAATTATTTCAGTGTCGTGAGACATGAAGTTTGGTGTATCGGCGGAAAATATCCAAATCCCACCTCCCTGCTATCATTTTCAGGGTGCTATTTGTGCTCCCCCTCATCTGTCACCACAGAGCCATCTTCTTCCGTTCTATGGCATAAAAGTAAAACCACACTAAAGTACTTAAGTAGTACTAAAGATAGACCATAAATTGCTATAACATTTTGAATAGTAGATTAAAGTAACATTAGACATGATTGATTATATTGACGAGAGTGACCACATTGACATTGTACGTCGGACGTCTACATACAAGTTGTGTGGCGGGACAAAATTTAATTGTCTCGTCGGCGAGTCCCTCATCGCCGTCCCGGGGCTCCCAGGGCTTGGGGTCGAATTCTCTCAAAAACGTGGTCGCACGAACGAACGAGAGAATATCGCGGCGGCGAGTTTAAGTAGTCACGTCAGAGCGAACAAAACACATTTTAGAGCGTGCATTCTCAATTAGGCAGCCTTATACTCGTACCTTCGTTCGATCTTATCGACAGAAGGCATGCTGACAAATTGAAAATGCACGCGCTAAAATGTATTTTGTCCACTCGGACGGGACTACTTAAACTCGCTGCTGCGATATTTATTTACTCGTTCGTTCGTCTGTCCGCGTTTTTGAGAGAATCACACCGCTGGTTGGTGATTCTCTAAACAACGACGGTCGGACGGACGGACGTGTGAATGTCCAAGCGGCGAGTTTAAGTAATCCCGTCAGTGCGAACAAAACATATTTTCTGGGATTTCTGCTGATGGGTCGAACGTATAAGGCTTCTTAATTGAAAATGCACGCGTTAAAATGTGTTTTGAAGGGACTACCTAAACTCGCCGCTGCAATTTAGCTCGTTTGTCCGCCCGTCGGTTGTTTTTGAGAGAATGACACTCCTGGGTGGTATGCGTAAGTGCATTTTCCCAGTGACATCAAAAGGGCACAGGCCTCTCTTGCGGCAGGCTGTCCGGGTGCGCCTGCCTCATCCGGCCCTTTACCGTCCCAACTTAATTAAGGTACCACAATGTTGTTAATTTCCGGTATTTTGTAAATAAATTGGTTATTGTGGGTTTGTTATTGTCGCCGAATTAAGTTCAATTAGCTGTAATTAATGGTTGGCTTTTTGAGGAAGTGTTTAATCTGTAGGTATTTTTGCCGGAGGTCGGGTTCACTATGGCAGAATTATATTAATGACTTGTGTGAAGTATGTGTGTGTGTAGTTCCTTCTCATTTACAAGGTCTTATTGTGGTAGGTTTTTCTCAAAAACAAACGATTATCTTTAAAACAATTGTTGATCACTGCACACTGCAGGTCATGGGTTCAAAGATTTGAGAACTCTACCAGGTCCTGTGGGTTACCTATCGATGTTTCGAAAAACTTTTGTCCGCTGTTTCGTTTGCCCGAAATTTTAATTTGTCCGAAAATATTTTTTCTCTGAACCCATTCACTTTTCAAAATGTTTAAACCTAACCTAACCTAACCTGTAGGTTAAGTAAGGTTAGTTTTACGACAATCTAGGAAAGTTAAACGGCCCTGTGCTACTCACATCCAGCTGTTTCCTGCAGCCCTTACCATATTTGGAAGTACCTTGCGGGATAAGGCATTGCATTTAGGGCATGAATTCCGAGATCTCGGAATCTCGAAATCTCGGAATCTCGGACCAATATTTCAGATATGACAATTCCGAGATTAGACGGAGCAATACCGGAACACTTTCAATATCGAAATTGAATTCCGATATTGGGCCTATCAATATCGTAAATCCGATAATAATAATAATAATAATCATTTATTCCAAATTAAAAGAACAACAATATATAGTATAAAAAGCAAAACAGTCAATGATCTTAGGTCTAGGAAATAAAAATTACATGATGTCTAAGCTAGGTGACAAAAAAAAATTGCAACCTGTTTTTTAGACATTAATTGAGCCTAAAATCTAAATCTAATTACAATATACCTTTAAACAGTAATAAACGCTTATAAACGCTTACCTATATTAGTAATTAATTAATTACATCAAAACATTAATAATTAGCAGAAAATAAAAAAAAACAATTAATCTACAAAACATTATAATACAATCACTTGTCACCTTGCAATCGTCAGCAGATTTTCCGTGTCAACATACGATAGACCTAGAAGCCATGTCAGAACTTTGGCTTTGCACATTTTTAAATTTAGGTTATAGATGTTTAGAATTCTATTAAATATTATCCGATATTCATTACCTTTTAATTCCGGTATTGTAATATCGAAAAAAACGTAGTATTTCGAAGTTATCTGTGGAGTTGCCTGGTATCGTTTCAAGTTCTAACACGAAGATGACATCACCTTCTACGTATTACATGTAGGGCATGCAGTGCAGTATCAAACTTGAAAGTCGGTGTTGAATATTGAATAGAAAGTGTGTTTTTCTAATAGATTCCCAATTCCGATATTAGTATCGGAATTCCAATATTGAGCCACAGTACCGAATTTCATTTCCGGTATTGGAAATAGGCCGATATAATATGCCCTGCGTAATTCCGAGATTCCGATATTGAGGTTCAATACCGACTTTCAATTCCGATACTGGAAATTGTCCGATACTGCTGCCCTAATTGCATTGGTAAGGTTATCATGATTGTATCGTATAGGCGATTGCCAAACAGGTTACCTGATGGTAAGTGACCCCAGCGGTAACCATCGGGTCTTACAAGAAGCCACGCGATCATAACTACTGCATGCGGCTGTGGTGCTTCGACGACCGCGACCTGTCAAAATGAGACATTGACAGAAGTGTACAAATTAAAATGTAAGATCTATTTAAAGACTATATTTTCACAAATAATTATTGATTGACGGTATCCTAATGATACGTTAGTGCTAATGAACGTTTGTGCCTCCACCGAGTGTTTGTGTGCGCTATAATTTGTAATCAGTCAAGGTCCGCTGACTACGCCAAACAGAAAAACAGGCGTCAATAAATGAATGGCAATAACAATAAACCTCTCGTTCTCAAACTGCTTAAACTCCGAAACTAGTGTACTTAAAGCGTATATTACAAAAGACAGCCTTACAAATCACTATAAACTTACTAACTTACAATGTAACTTATAATTGAGAAACCTACCGTGAACCTACTGTTGCATAGTTATTTTCTACACCTACCGAACTACCTGGACCCTTGAAACAAAAGCAAATGTATAGAATGAAAGATCAGGACATGCTGGGTTTGATTTGCTGATATCTATTGGTCTCCAACTTCCAACCATTTGTACGAATAAAGATGTCTCAATGAAATGGTTATTGAAGATTTCAATATCGAACTGAGTACTCTAGCGGTAAAGAATAACATTCTTACACCCACTTCCATTTACTAAAAACGAGCAAATTGAGACCTTGTTTTTGAGCTAATTTGAATGAGAATAGTTTAACCTTGCTTTGAAGTAGGGAAATGGTTATTACTACTAGACATTAATGGTGTCTTCATAGGTCAAAAATGTCGCAACTAACTTTAAAAGCTAACAAAAATGTACCTTTTAGGAATAGTTATAAGGTTCTTAGTGCTGTGAAGTTGAATAACACATTTAACGTTTTTCTTAAAGAGGATAGAATGTAGGGGTCGTGTGTAATGAGAGGTTTCAATTATGATTACAGCTTATCATTTTACAGAAAATGACCGCCGCGGAGGCCTGATTGATGTAATTACAGCTCCCAGGAACTGAACTGTCCGGACTCGTTAATGGGGCATTAAACAATAATGGCCGCGCGGTAATAAGGTACCAGGGCAGCAGGAGGGGCCAGGAGCTCGCCGAGTTCGAGTTCACGGCTTGAAATAGACCTTTTGCTATTAAACAGCAGCGGCCCTTTCCTTTAATATTTAGACGCTGAAGTGTATTCACAGTATTGTGTCATGGTTCTTTTAGAAAAACCTTTTGATCTAAAATTATGGCATGTTCACATTAAGTACGCAGTTGGTTGCGACTTGCGCCATCAATTAGCGTCCCGATGCCTTTTATTTTTTTAACATTAGAGGACACTAACTGCAGACCCAGACGACTTGCTAAAATTATTACAGACATACCCGATACTGCTACCGCTTGAGAAGTTAATTAAATATATTACCATTTATTTCGCGTGAGTCATTACAGTAAATGAATAAGACAGAGGTACTGCTTCTTCACTTCGCTGATGAAGGATTTATAACGAGGTCGAAACAGGCCCGACAGTTTCCTGACTTTGATGCGTTAGTTTATGGTAACAATCAAAGCTTTTTTTTCATTTGGTATTTTCTTAATACACTGGCCCGCAAAACTAAGTATCGCACGTTCTATAAAAACGTAGTAAAACGACAAACGTAGTAGAGAAATTGTTCAAAAGACATTTTCTGGCAAAGAGAAAACAAACAACCCATCATTTTATGGAAATTCATTTCATCGAACGCTGTTTTCTGCTGATACCGTGGTTGCATTATTAAACATTAATTACGTCGGGCGGGTTAACTCATGCGGCGAGAAATGACTCGACGAAATGAAAATACGGTATCAGGTCATTTTGGTACAAATGCCAAAAATGCATAGAAGGTTGGGTGTAATTTTGTCACAGAGTACAAAATATTTGTCTGAATTTTTTAAAGACAAAATAGCATATTTTGGTCAATATTTCCTTGCAGTCTAAATGTTTCAAAACAGCATTCAGTATCAGTCATAGTTTCTGGAACTTCTCAGGACAGAATACTATCTGTGGTCAAAATGTATCTACATGTATCCATTTTAAAATAAGAATTCATTATGAATTCTGCGTAGTGATACATTAAGTTCGTTGTAAGATGTTTTTATCAAATAATAGACATTCCATTTCTAAGACAACAATGTGGATAAGTACGCAATCCTGACTAAGCCTGATGACTAAGATGGAATGCCTGTGCTAGTAATTTCCCCGGTTGTGTTAACTCCACCCGGAATACAACAATGCGAACACTGCTTCTTGGTGGTAGCGATCCAGACCAACCCTGCGACTTTTATTAACTTTAAAACTCAGGATACCTGACATATAATTCAGTGGCAAAAACACGTTTTCAAGTTATTTAAATGTTATCCTGACTTTTGACACAATCATCATTGACAAACTATATCATTTTACAAACTTTCATTTCGCAATGTGTTTGTGCTTAAACCATTACATATTACAAAGGTTACATGGGCTTGTTAAATAAGTTAGGTTACGTCAGACTTTTGACCAGAAAAAAGTATAAAACAATGCGGCGGGAAGTATCTCTTTGCGAAATGAAAGTTTGTCAAATGAAAATTTGGGAAAACATTAGTAAACTTATTTAAATAAGTATATCAAATTCAGAGAGCTTTAGTATCAAAAGCCAAGTTTATAGGTATCTTTCCAACGCGTATTGAAATTTCAACTATAAATACGAGGGAAGCCAAGTGGTATCTCCTTGTTAAATATTTCGTAACAAAATGGTAAATTCGCATTGTACCCGCTATCGCAGATCGGGGGTAAAGGCCGCGCGCACAACGCATATCTTATCTTATCTTAACTAACCTTACCTTATGTTAGGTTTCAGTTATTTAATGCCTTAATTAATTAGTTTTCTATTCGTGTAAACGATACTTAATTACATTAGTTAAGAATGGCAACACTGACATGCCCTGATTAGCTGAATTTTTGGCGCCAGTATGAGCCGGTTCTCTGATTGGCTTGCGACAGAGTGTCGTGGGCCAATCACAGAGCTGGATTTGGCCGCCAGAACGGTGGTTTTCTTGGCCAGGAGCTGGTGCCCGGTGGGGCATTCTGACTTGGATCGTCGAAGAGATCACTAGCTTAATAAATCCTGACTAATTAATTTTCAAATTCATGTAATTTAATTCTAATAAAAACTATTAAAAGTTATTAGTTTGCTTGAAGAGTTCCTGCCACCAGATCTCTCATACTTCAGAAGTGACAAGAACAATTAAAACGTAAGTACACGCCCAAAATGTTTCGTTACCTTTGTTTGATTTGATCGCAATTCGTTTAAAAGACAAGAATGCTAAAGTAATTTTAAACGATGTGTTTCCCATGTAATTTTTATTCCGCTGAACGTTAATATTTCCAAGCTTTCATTTTACATACAGACACTCTTTTACTGCAGTAATTTTTTTGATTGATCTACCCTCTAGTTGTATTTTTTTTCCGCTCGCATGCTATTTTTAACTTGAAATGGTTTACGAAATGCCGTACGTTTCGTAACCCGTTAGTAGCATAACATTTTAAGAACAATAACTACTGAATCGAAATCTGGTTCGCATCCCGGTCAGCCAGCCGAGCGGTTAAAAACAAATCTAGAGGAAGTTGTGGAGCAATCTACTTACTTTAAACCGGTTGTTAGGACACGTATTAACAGCAATTATAAGTAAGTAAATCTTAATTCGCATTGTTCCTTATTCGTACAACTTTTGTTTTTAGTTTGAAAACAAAAATTATAATCAAAGTCATCTCAATATAAGGTACTCATTTCATTACTCTATTCTATATCGTGATACTTATTACATTTGAACCCTATTGTGCGGGATAACATAGGTACGTAATTGTATGTATGTATTTAGTCGATGGTATAACAGTTGAATGCTGACAATTTAATACTTAACTTTAATAAACAACATTTGTAATAAAATGTACTTGAATTATACAATTGAAATAAATGAGATGAAATGAAATACTAATTAGTCCATCAGAGCCAGCGACCAGTTCATTCATACTTACTTTTAAACTATACATGCCTTAGAAGCATGTTTTAGTGAATGAGGTCTTATATACCCTTAATATTTGTGTTCTTTTCATTAACTTGCTACTACGTTATATACCTACGTTAAGACTTCCAAAATTAGGTTCTCAAATTCGGGGACGTGAGATTTCAGGCAATGTCGCAGCCGCCAGGACGACGCAGGCTCGCGACGCCGAGTCGAAGGGGCACCCACTCTGCCACGCGGAGCCGAAGCCGCCAGCGGAGTCGAAGCACCAGCCGGCGCAGGCCGGAACCGGACATCGAGCTGAGACGAGAGCGACTGCGGATGCTGGAAGAGGAAGTTCGGCGGGAACGAGACCACGTGCGCGCCGCCGAGCACCAGCGCAATGCATCACGACCCACCAGCGAGCAGCGGGTGGGCAGCCGGCACCGAAGCAACTCCGAGGCAGCGCGGCAACGGGATGCTGAGCTGCGGGCGGAGCCACACAACGAACGCAGACAACGGCAACAGCGTCGTGAACGGATTGACAGGTCACGTAGCCCTTCCTTATCTAAGAGAGACTTGTTTGACTTGCTTAAGAACTTGAAGGATGGTCTTTCATTACCACCCGTGAACCAAAGCACTCTACAGCCATTGCAGAAAATTGATCATAAAAATATATTGCCGAATTTTGACCCCTCGTCTAAAAATCAAAGAATGGACGTATGGTTGAGAAAAGTAAATGAGTGCGCTTCGGTCTACGGGTGGGATGAGAGAACTACTACTCATTTTGCTATGCAAAAGTTGCAAGGTCTGGCCAAAACGTGGTATGAAAGCTTAAGTACTATACTTTACACCTGGCAAGAATGGCAGGAGAAGTTGCTTGCTGCGTTTCCATGCGAACAAAATTATGGCCAGACCTTGGAAAATATGATTAGGAGAAGGAGTAAATATAATGAATCTATTGAGGTTTATTATTATGAGAAGCTAAGTCTAGTGAACCAATGCGAGATAGTGGGTACCCGAGCAGCCGAATGCATAATACATGGCATTACAGATAGGACTCTTAAATCGGGAGCTTTGGCACTTCGTTGCACCCATCCCGATCAGTTGTTGCAGTACTTGCTTAGTAACAGGGATTACAATCAATCTAATCCGGATCGTTCGTACTCGAGGAATAGGTATTCTGATAATGCGTCCGCTACCTCTGCCTCGGGCCCGAAATCTGGTGCTAGGCCAAATATTTTCACAGGGTGTTACAATTGCAAGGAAAGGGGCCATAGTTTCTTGCACTGTCCTAAGCCGCTGTTGAAATGCACGCGTTGTAATAAAGTTGGGCACACGTCTGAAAAGTGCCATGTTAAAACTAATGACAAAGTAACTGAAACTAGTGCAGTGCAGAAAACTATGAGGATAGATTTTCTTAACGGAGATTCGAACGTACGTAGTGACCCCGGGGCCAAATTTTTGAAAGAAATAAAGGTGAATAATTCTGAACTCAAGGCGTTTGTAGATTTCGGGAGTGACGTTACTCTCATTCAGGAATCTGCAGTGAAGGAACTAGGCTTATCTCACGACAACGTCCCTACTTTCATGAAAGGTTTTGGTAATAATGTAGTTCAGGCAGTAGGGAATGTGAGTCTTAATATGAGCGTCGATGGGGTAGAGGCTAATGTGACATGTAAAGTCGTAGATGACCATTTGCTGGAGGTTCCTGTGCTCATGGGGCAGACTTTCACAGAGCAGTCTCATATATTAGTGTATAAGGACAAGAATAGATTGCAGTTTTTCGATATTGGGAAGGAGTTGCCTGGTCCTGAACTCTCCAGTGAAGATGATGTCCTGCTTAAGTTTTCACCGGTTAGGCCTGTTGTTCTTTATGGTCCAGCTTCCGTTAGGCTGAAGACTCAATCAGCGGTCGACGGTGATATCCTTATCAGAAGCAGTATAGCGGGGAAACCTAACGAGCAGTTCATAGTCAGCGGGGGACTTTCTCGTTTGAACAAAGGGGAAATTGACGTAATACTTCTGCCTTGCTCTGAATCTTGTGGCATCTCTTCCAAACAGGTGCTTTGTCGCGCTGAAATGGTTGATGTGGTAAATCGGATTGTTGACGAGCGGTCTACAAGGTCGGTAGATAGTTTGCAGCTCGATGAAAGTCTGGTTCGCATCGGTGAAGGGGTGTCTGAAGATGTCAAGAAAACATTAATGGAGCTATTGCAGAAGTACAAGCATTCTTTCGCCTCTTCCTTGAAGGACTTAGGTTGTACCAGTGCAACTGAGATGAGCATAGAACTCAATAGCCAGCGTCCAGTTGTTTATCGCCCATACAGGTTGTCACATCACGAACGAGAGAAGGTGCGTACGATGGTCGGTGAGATGTTGGATGCCGGTGTGATAAGAGAATCGGTGTCTGATTACGCTAGCCCTATTCTGCTCGTGCGTAAAAAGGACGGCTCCTCAAGGTTGTGCGTAGACTATCGTATGCTGAATTCAATGACTATTAAGGAGAGGTATCCAATGCCCATTATCGAGGATGAACTCGCGCGGCTATCTGGGCAATCCTGTTTCATAATCCTCGATCTTGCTTCTGGCTATCATCAGGTGCCGATTTCTGAGCAGAGCAAACATCTGACGTCATTTGTTACGCCGGACGGCCAATACGAATTCAATCGTATGCCGTTCGGCTTAGCTAATGCGCCTGCCGTCTTTCAGCGGATGATAAATAGCATACTGGGATCGGCTAGGTTCAATAAGGCAACCGCATACATAGATGATGTTCTCATTTATGGGAAAGACCCATCTCAGTGTCTCGAACGTCTTGAAGAAATTTTACAGATGCTGGAGAAGGCGAACCTTACTCTGAACCTGTCAAAGTGCGAGTTCCTACGTGATAAGGTTGATTATTTAGGCTACGAGGTTAGCGCTAGTGGTATCAGGCCCGGTGAGAGGAAGATTTCCAGCGTCGTCAATTTTCCCCGGCCACAGAACGTGCATAATGTCCGGCAGTTTCTAGGGCTGACCAGCTACTTCCGTAAATTCACACAGAACTTTGCCCAAATAGCGTTTCCACTAAGCAAGCTTCTCAAAAAGAATTCTAGCTGGGAGTGGAGCGATGATCAGGAGCAAGCATTCGAGAAGCTGAAGTCGATTTTGGTTACTAGGCCAGTTCTCGCTATATATGACCCTAACGCGGAGTTGGAGCTGCACACTGATGCGAGTAGATTAGGAATTGGCGGAATTCTTTTACAGCGAACGAAGGGCTCCGAGGATTTCCACCCTGTAGCTTTTTACAGTCGGCAAACCTCCCCAGAAGAAAAGAACTTCCATTCTTACGAGTTAGAAACTCTAGCGATGGTTTGCTCGCTTCGTAAATTCAGAGTTTATTTGCTAGGGAAGGAGTTCAAGGTCATTACGGACTGCAGTGCGTTGCGTTCTACGTTTTCAAAACGAGATTTGATTCCGAGAATAGCGCGCTGGTGGCTGACTTTACAGGAATTTAGCTGTACTATAGAGTACAGGGCTGGGATAAGAATGAGTCATGCTGACGCGCTGTCTCGAAATCCGGTCGAACCACCTGAATGCCTCGACGATCAGTTTCCGACTTTAATGACTATTAGTAGCGAGGATTGGCTGCACACGCTCCAGTTAGGAGATTCTGAGCTGTGTAGGATTATGAACGTTTTGAAAAGTGATCTGGACGAAAAAGGGTTAAATTACATTAAACAGAATTTCCTTATTAAAGATAATAAATTATTTCGATGTCTGGACGGGGATCAAGAGAAGGTTAGGTGGGTAGTGCCAAAGGGGGCAAGGTGGCAAGTATGTAAATTCAATCACGACGACATTGGACATTTTGGGATTGAGAAAACCTTAGAAAGAGTAAAAGGTAAATATTGGTTTCCCAAAATGTCCAAATTTGTCAAGAAGTACGTGAATGCTTGCATAGAATGTGCGTATGCCAAAAACAATAACAGCACTCGGGAGGGGTTACTACACCCCATCACGAAGGTAGAGATTCCTTTCCACACGCTTCATGTGGACCACCTTGGACCCTTTGTGAAGTCAAGTAGGGGTTTTACTCACTTGCTTGTAATAGTTGACGGCTTCACCAAGTTTTGTTTCCTCAAGCCTGTCAGAAACACTAATACCCAGAACGTAATTAGAGCTCTAGAAGATATCTTCTGTATATTTAGGAACCCCGACCGACTCGTGAGCGACCGCGGTAGTTGTTTTACCTCTCATACTTTTAAGCGGTTTTGCCTAGATAAGGGAATCAAACACGTCTTAAATGCAGTTGCCAGCCCTAGGTCCAATGGACAGGTTGAGCGGTACAACCGTACGATTCTCGATTCTCTTAGGGCGCTGAGCATCAAACATGGCGAAAAGAGCTGGGACAATCATCTAGGGCGCGTGCAATGGGGACTCAACAACACTGTTCAGAAAACCATTGGTAGAACACCGTCAGAGGTGATGTTTGGGACTCGTATGAACAGTGAATTGAACCCCATGCTTAACGATGCCACAGCGAGTACTCGCGAAGCCGATGATATAACGGTAATTCGTGACAGCGTTAAAACTAAAATAGACGAAGAACAGGTTAAACAAAAAGAGAGATATGACGTAGGAAGGAAGCCTTCCCGTACGTATAAAGAAGGGGATCTCGTAAAAATTACAAAAACATGTTTTAATAATAACGGACAGAGCAAAAAGTTGATGGCTTCCTTCATAGGTCCATATCGTGTAAGTAAGGTCTTAGGCAGGGATCGGTATGTTGTAGCACCTATACCAGGGCTTGTTGATACAGAGAACAAGCGGCCAACTACCATCGCCGCCGATCGCATCAAGCCGTGGATTCATGTGACCGCTTTGGAGGTCAATGAAAATGAAGTTAATGAAAGCTCTGATACTGATATTTCCGATTGATAATGTCAGTTAATAATAGAATGAAATTGATGATTGATTTTAATTTAGGTTCTGTATTTTTGATGAACATTTACTTACACGATGTTATTCGTTGTTGCAGAGCAAGTTTGCGAGAATCGATCGGATCGCGGCTTGGTGCAACGAGTGAGAAAGAAAGTCCTTCGGCAGCCATTATGAGCATTAATCGATCGGCTCATACGGGCGTCGATAGGCATCCTGATGAATTGATCGTTCAGGAGGTTAGGGAACCCTGATTAATCGATCGTTCAGGGATAAAGGTATTCTGATTAATCGATCGTTCAGAATACTCGTTTGCATAGTTTGTACGACATAATCGATCGGTCGTGACTTCGTTTCGATTCTGTTTTAGTGACCCAAAAAATTGATCGTTTGGGTTCACTGTAATATTGTTTTGATCTTGTTTTTGGTAACCCAATTAATTGACCGCTTGGGTTCGCTGTATTTAGTTTCCAGTAAATCGATTACTGAAAGTTGTTAATTACTTTTCAAGCTTCACATATTCGACATTGTTAATAAGATTAGCCTGTTTTTTTTTTTTATCATTTTACTTTTGTAAATTTGATCGTAATTCGTAAGTAATTTCTAGTAGTTGATCAATATTTTTGTAAATTACATTCGTTTTAGCTGCAATTTTAATTACTTTCAATAGCATTCTTAGGTTTGTATAGTCGGTTAACTTTATTTAACGTGCATAGTATTGTAATTATATATTCTCAACCGTAGATTTAACGTAATGTTGTACATAAGCTACTGGCCAAGATAACCGATTGTTAGGTTGCCACCTGGTGTCGTGTGCAGGGACGCACACGATGTCAGGACGGTCGATTGTTAGGTTTCAGTTATTTAATGCCTTAATTAATTAGTTTTCTATTCGTGTAAACGATACTTAATTACATTAGTTAAGAATGGCAACACTGACATGCCCTGATTAGCTGAATTTTTGGCGCCAGTATGAGCCGGTTCTCTGATTGGCTTGCGACAGAGTGTCGTGGGCCAATCACAGAGCTGGATTTGGCCGCCAGAACGGTGGTTTTCTTGGCCAGGAGCTGGTGCCCGGTGGGGCATTCTGACTTGGATCGTCGAAGAGATCACTAGCTTAATAAATCCTGACTAATTAATTTTCAAATTCATGTAATTTAATTCTAATAAAAACTATTAAAAGTTATTAGTTTGCTTGAAGAGTTCCTGCCACCAGATCTCTCATACTTACCTTTTACTTTCGGATGCTAATGCAATCGAGCGGCATCTTGAAGCATTCTTGTTTTCTTTTTGAACCGCCGCCCCAATGTTGTAAGGGCCATTGTTTTTATTTGTACACAATTTAAGGGTAACTTTTTATTTTCGTAGCTTGATTTCAGATTCATTTATTAATAGACGCATTAAAAGTGTATTTAACACAATATTTTTATGAATAGGGAAAGTGTTATTTGTGACAAGGCAGTGTAAACTGGCCCATGAATGGTAGGTAAATGAACCGTATCTACCGTAAGGCCATTTGTAATATCATCGCCAGGACTCTAATTAAATACCTATCTCTATAGCACTCCTTTGACTTGAAGAAGAAGAAGAAAAATACATTGATATTTATACTGACTGTCGTATTCCACACCAATAGCTAGAGCATGAACTTAATGTGATTTCAAAATTCGTTCTGTTTTCAAATCGCTTTTGGGCCATTCTACTTTTCGTTGTACATAACTTTTAGCCGCGTTCTCACTAAACTATTTTTATTTCAACAAACGGTAAAGTGCTGCTTTTTCTAACTTGAAACTAGAAAAGGGACGTCAATAAGCTTATATATAGAATTAACCGAATTCATAAAAAGTTATTTGTAATAACTATAAAGTGAGTAACGCAGTGGACGTTGATGTCCCCGCCTTTTCTATGGAAAATGTGCAATTTACCACTGAGTTACCAAGATTCTTTAGCGATATTTGAGTAATTTAAGAGTTTTTTTTTTGTAAACCGTTAAGCGTAAACATTCTAAGTTCATGTTATTGGTTTATTCGCGGATTCATAATTTGGTAAACTTTTTATCGGACAATAGCAAAAATGTACACTGAAAAGTAGAATAGCCCTTTTATTATTCGAAAACGTGTAGAAATTTATCCGCAGATACCGTAGAACCCCTTACACGGATTCACGCTTCACTGTAAACATTATTTTCACCTCAGCAGCTCAAACAAGCAGGTTTTGCTGCTTAAAAACAGTGAGCAAAATTCAATTTTGCTGCGAGCGAGAGGCAAAGTAGCTTTTTAATTATTTTTTTTAAATCCCGTGAGCAGTGCTGGGGCTACTCACAACATTCGAAAAAGATCTTTCACTTTGTTCTGTCACTTTCACTTCGATAGGAAAAAAGCGAGAGATAGAAACAACTTGATTCGAAGTTCGATTTTCAAATTCCACACATAGTAGGCCCAAAAAGAAACGCACGTTCGGATGCACACATAACCGTAAAATTGCGAATAAAACTATCTGTTAAAGTTTGAAATGTGTTTATTATAACTATTTTATATAGTAGGTAAAATCATTTTTTTTAACGTTTTGAAGACAAAATTAATGAAAAATAAGAAGTTTATCATGTATCTACATAATTTTGTTATCGTTTTAACAATCTTTAATTTCGTGACATAAACCGCGGGGGCAGTTTCAGAACGCATTTCAAAAATAGCGGGATTATTGTACTTAAAAAAAAACGTTTTTTGTTACTTTTCTGTTACGCTACGTTATCTAATTTCGATAATACCTAGTTGGATATAATAAAAGTAATAATAAATAAATATGAGCGAGTCCAGTGACGAAGACAGCTATTTAATGTAAATGACGATGTAATTATTTTTATTTGTCCGCCATAGCCAATAGCCATAGACAAGGCCTAGTTAGGTTTTTTTTAAAGCCACAGACTACATAAAGCCGTATAAAGTTGTATATGCACTACGGCATTATCAAGTTGAGTGACAGGTTTTATCTGTTTCATGTTTATTTTTTCCACTTTTTATTTTATTAGTATTTTGCAAAAATGCTTGTGATTGATGCATATGCAATCGTGTCGTTATTTAGTCGTGTATTCACCAAATGGTCACAAAGGAAGACCTGCGTTGGCCGTACAGCTTCACGCTGTGTTGTTCTCGCTGCTGAGGTGAAAAGTTGTATGTCTCACACGAGACCAAAGTTCTTTACGTCTCGTGTCTTTGAATCCCTCGCTACGCTCAGGATTCTAACCTAGAATCACTCGCTACGCTCGTGATTCAATAATAGAATCCTTCGCTTACTCGGGATTCAAAATCATCACTCGCAGCAAAAACCAACTTTGCTCTCTTGTTGAACAAATAACTATTTACGTAGGCGTATCTTCGAATGTTTTCGATAGGTACGAAATTTGACTTCAGAGAAATTCGTGCTAGAAAATTTTAGGACTAGAAGCAAGAAGTCTGTGCCCGAGGTACGAATCGCAACAGTGCAAACACTCATTAACAGGAAGAGAACCCTTAAAGGGATAAGTTCGCCTTTGTACACTTTATCTTACGTTTATGTACGTATACTAACTTGTAATTGGTTTTTTTTTGTCCAATAAATCTATCTGGCTTAGGCGTGTATCTACTGTCGGTGATCTTATTAAACAAAATAAATATGATTCACGAGTGACAATTTCGACTCAAAACACGTGTAACGCCATTTGTGTCACCTAAACTATCAAGTTTCCCGGAAATTCACGAAACCATTCATTGTAAATGTCCACTTTGCAACGAAACGGGTATTCGCTTCGTCGTAACTCTTGTGCCTAATCAGTCATTCGTAGTCGACTGCTCGATTAACAGCACATTATTAGAAACCGATTCGAAACGAGTCGATTATATAGTGACGTCATTGTTACGGAGAATCTCGTAAAGGGCGAGTCCGTGAAATAGTTGGCAAGATATGGAGAGAGATCTGCGTTCTCGAGAATCCATGGGAATTCTCAAAATGTTCCTCCAAAGGCGCACACGTACTATGCGTATAAATTCCCGTTTATTTCGCTGGGGATTCAATATTGAAATTTCATTTTAAATTCCATTTACCTAATTACCTACGGGGTTTACCCTTGTTATTTCGACACTCATTTTATGAAACGTAACACTTTGTAGAATTTTCATTTCATCAAAAAGCTTTTCTGGGCGCAGGAGTTAAGATTTTAATTCAATAAGTTTATTAAGATATCCCGAAAATGACAGCGCTTCATCAGAAAATATAGGTGAATTTAAATTTGATGAAACCTTGAATACATTCAATGAAAAAATGGTCGGTGAAACAAAAGAAAATAACAGGAATTTCATTTGAAACTTCCTATTTTAGCGTCTTTAGTTTTTGCTGTGCGTAGTCTGTCATGTTTAAGCTATGTGTTTCCTAAATATAGATAGATTGCCGAATATGTCGTAATACCAAATTGACTCACAAATTGGTAGTTAATTTGGTTATCTAAACCGAAGTTTTAAGTAAATCGTATTGTAAATTACCTTAATTTTACTCCGACATTTTTGTGACAGTTTTAGTGTCATGTTCATAAGTTGAGTCATGTTTACATGTGCACAACATTACAAATTCCTTAATACGAGTATAACCTACCTGGAGGATCACTATTTAAGTACTTAGTTAAGAACTCACAGGACAATAGTCTAACCTTTATCCGGTTTAACCTTTTTTTAAACATAGGTATCTTTGAACTTGCCAATTAAGTTATGAAATGTCTGTATTTTTAACATTGTGTGAGTGTGTGTGTTTGTCTTTGGTCATAAGTCTTGTCGACTAAGCAGCTTGGGCAAAGTGGTAGCAATTTATATCTATTTAAGTACCTAACTCCGCCTTACGTAAATATACGACCACGCGAGGATACTTAAGCTCGCTGACTCAGCTACTTAAGCAAACTACTAGTGGTTAATAATTCATAAACGAATTGAGAGGCGGGTTATTTAAGAAAATAACGTCCCTGTTTACTCGTTTCTCCACTTCTTTCATTAAAAAAACCACTATAATACATGTCTTATACTACGCGCCAAGACATGCAGCTGTATAGAGGACACCGATTTATTGTAAGCTATGAATAATGTAGAAATCCGACTGCGGCTCGGAATATTTCTCTTTACAAATATGTTTTCTCTGTGATTCAAATGACTGTCTTGGAGGAATAAACGTAAAACAACAATGTTATGTTTTAAACATGGCCGCGGACAAACAACGCCGCTCGGGTAGGGAAAGCTGAACAACCAGCATCGCTTGGTTTTGCACTCTACACTCAAAGCCAATGGAAATGGGTCAGGGAGCACCTAAGCTAGTACGTACAGTGACCCGTTTTCATTCCCCTTGGCAGCCTGTTTAAGTCCGCTCAAGAAAAGATCTTGACCTAGGTCGTAGCTTAAAGGGCCCTACTGACTAACAGTTCGTCGGCTGAAGGTTCACGAATGACGTTTTCTCCAAACTCCAAGAGCGTGTTCGTGCCACGTGCCACTCTCGTGATAGTCTGAGAAGCCTCACGACCAAATCAGCCATAGAATTGCGGGAAGCCATCGGACGATTTGGCAATCCTCGTCACTACCCCCCTTACTAATAAACGTTGAGTAACGCTGGTATAGCTATACAAAGTTTTGTCCTTATCTGTCATTGTGACATTTGAATTTGACAGATAAGGACAAAACATTGTACAGCTATACCACCGCTACTCAACGTTTATTAGTAAGGGGGTATGTATTTAGTTTTATGCAATCGTAGATGATTAATCCCGTCTGGCTTGAATCGTTTCATTTGTTGGCTTAATAGATATTTGTAAGGAATGGTTGTTGGTCGCCTGAACCGTAAACTATTAGTAGGGCCTTTTTTTTTTGTTCTTTAACCATTTAATTCAATTCAGAATTTCCTAAAGTTATTTAAACTTGAAGTTATAGCGACAAGGTGCCTCCTTGAAACGATTATTCCCTTGAATTACGAAAGACGCTGCACCGGAGTTCAGCATACGAGCCCGGCTCAGACTACAAGACAAACAAACGAAGTAAATAGCGCTTAAAGCGCTGTTGCCGTATGATTCTTAAGATAAGATAAGATAAGGCGCTTTCAGTGTATTAATGGCTGCGGATTACTCCGGCCCTAAGCGGATCGCGCGCACAGAAATATGGCTTTCGTAAGTAGACGGGTCCCCGGGATAAATAAATACACGAAGGTCTTAAAAGAAGAAAGTAAGTATGATTTAATTTCGGTTCGCCAGAACCTGCTTTAAAAAGATTGTGAAGTAGGCACGCGGGCGAAACTGTTGTTTACATTTTCAGTGGATTTATGGCTTCGCGCGACGTTTATGGAATGATGATTTGCAGTATGTCAAAATAGACAATATAGAGTTTTCAACCACCAGCCGGCAGAGGGGATCGTTATCAGTTCGTTGGGTGGGAGTTTTTAAGCTTTAAAGGTTATGTTCCTTTACTATTTTCTCTCTCGAAGTACCTAAAAGAATAGAATAGAATAGAATAACCTTATTTCAGGCTACAAGGCCCATAGTTACAAGTACCTTACAGACTGACATACATAGTCCGCTAGCCGGATCACCGAAATATGACAGAATTACTCCTATAATAAATAATAAATAAATATCAGGGGACTATGTCACACCAATTGACCTAGTCCCAAACTAAGCTCTAGGCTTGTGTTATGGGTACTAGACAACGATATAAATACTTATATAGAGAAATATATACTTAAATATATAGAAAATATCCATGACTCAGGAACAAATATACGCGCTCATCACACTAATATCTGCCCTTACCGGGATTTGAACCCAGGACCGCTAGCTTCGTAGGCAGGGTCACTACCAACTAGGCCAGCGCGTCGTCGACCGTCGACCGTCGTCGTCCTTTAAAAATGACTTAAAATTAACCTTGTGGCGGGGCTCCAAGCTCCAACCACTCGACCCTAGGAGTAACTCCGGTAGTAATACACGATGTGACGAGGATACGAGTAATAAATGTAGGTAAGTATGTAAGTAGGTAGATAGGTCTCGATTCGTAGGTAACAAACGTATCACTGGCTACTCGTTGTAACATAGCTAGCTAATTTTTATGTTATGGAGATGGCAAACGAGCACACATGCCACCAGGATATGTGATCCATAGATATATAGTTACAATCTCAACACGATTCCTTTCTCGCCAACGCCACAACTAAGTAGGTAAGAGTTGGTTCGTACGCGGTATATCATTCCGCGGCTTATCTAAGGGACGCGGGTTCGACGCCCGCGCCACCCGGCCGGTCCCCAATACGATTCCTGTTTGAATTTCTATCGGCTCTGTATGTTTAATGCATCGCCGATCGATCTGTGGCATAATGTGCTGTCTCCATAGCCCATATACATGTATGGATGAACGCCAAATTTATAAACCTCAAGAGTTGTTAGTCATACACTCGCATTATACCGACCGAGACCTACGTGTCACACAAACACACACAGATGGAATAACAACACTATAACTTAACAAACATACAACTCTTCTTTATTTAAATACAGAATAATACGCCAAATAATACATTTTAAAAACGCGTCCGGGGACAAATCCTGCTTTTACCTATTAAAATGTCTAGGGTTTTGTAGAGATTTTGTTCGTTATGAGGCATTAGCGGTTATTATCAAAGATATTTTGTAATTGTAAAAACAAGATGAATGCATTTGTATAAATGTCTATTTTATTTTAACTGCCATCAATGAAAAAAACAGAATTCTAGTCACCTTTTGATCCAACCACTTCATAAAAATCAATCAAAAACACAAATAGGGATATATTTCAACATTGCTAAAGGTTAAGATTCATTTATTTAAAAAATACCGGTCTGTTTACATATTGCGATATTTGCAGAAATTGACACGTGTATCTATACTCAGAAGTGTTTTGATTAGCGCAAACTTCTGTGAAGGTAAAGTCATATAACTCCATCTATACATATAAACTACGTGATTGCAAAAGTGATAACAAGAAGTCGATACCTACTGCCTTTGCTGACCCAATATGTATCAAGTTACGGTTTAAAATTGTACAACAGTTGCAGTCTTTTACATCTGTTTTGAATGAGCGACACTACCCAAATTGGCGAGTAAACAAATTACGTGAAGTATGGCGTGGAACTAATTCGAATAATTCCGAGGGGGTGATTTGATTACTCGTTCTAGAGTCGATTCATGAACGTACCAATTATAACTAATGATGAGCAAGGGTTGACATCCCTCCCGCTCCCATCCCAAGAGCTTCGTTAGGTGTAATTGTACGGCGCGTCTATCGAGGCGTCTGGCGCGGCACTGGTGCCACGTGGGTGCCACGAACACTGAAAAACCGAATGTGTTGATTTTACTACATTTTAGGACCTACCCATTTTTCAACATTCGTTGAAGTAACACCTAACCTTAGTAAAAACAAAACATTGAAAAGGTTGCTTCAACCTTTTTCCTGGTTAACTCAACCAAACTCACGTGTTTGTAAGTCCTATTTTAACCATAAAACTTAGTAAAATCAACCTATTTGTTTTTCAGTGAAGAGTGCGAGGTTTTGCCAGACGCGCTCGCAGGTGCGTTGAGTATGGCAAAGTTGACGTATTCTGCACTACGACCAAAATAAATCTAACTTATTTAAGAGGATTGTGAAGAGATGCCTCAATCGTTGCTGACAAAAAAGTCCACACTTCAGCTCCGAGCGATAACGCTTCTCACACCCTAAATACGATTTCCACAATTTTTGAATATGTTGAAGATATTATGAAAAACAAGGTTTGTACCTACGTTACAGTTTCTTTCTTGATTTTACTTTTTCCAAGAAATCATTTCTTGGAAAGAAACGTACAAACTTAGTTTTTCATAATATCTATAATAATATAGAGCTGATATCTCTCAAACGACCTCACCGATCTTTATGAAAGCAAGGTTAAAATTAAAACCATTCCAATAGAACGCTTTGATGAAAAAAAACGTGTCCATATCGGTTTATCCGTTTGGGAACTACGATGGCACAGGCAGACACACACACACATCCAATCGTTAAAATTATAACACCGCTTTTTTGTAGGAGGTTTAAATACATTCAATAAAAGGTTAATAATGCTGTAACGGCCGCTTAAGCTCGTCGTTTATGCGATTTGTTCAATTAGCATCTCCGATAACCAACAAAATGACTCCCATGAGCATCATCGAATTAATCGAAACAGTGGTTAATCAGGATTAATGAATAAATTATATTGATTCACGATTTCATTTCAAATCACGCTCGATGTTATCACGATTTCGTGGAATGAACATTTAAATCAGGAGAAGCTAATTATAGAAAACAATATAACAGCATCACAGATTAGTGCATATTCGTTTTTTTTATGGCATAGAGAAGACAAACGAGCACACAGGCCACCTGATGGTTAGTGGAAACTGTGATATAGACATTCGCATTCACAAGACTGCAATGCAATCCTAAGACTGCAAATGCGTGGCCAACCCTGAGGACTAAGACGGAATGCCTCTATGCTAGTCATTTCACCGGTCTTATCCCCAAACCGGAACACAACAATGCGAACACTGCTGCTGGTAGGTTAATGGATAAGATGGTGGTAGCGATCCGGACGGACCCTGCACAAGGTCCTACCACCCGCAAACGTCGTTTATCAGAATAGACTGTAACTCAAACTGAAACTGCAACACAACAGACAGTAAAAAAAGCAAGATTTGAGCAAATTAGAAACGTTACGCTGAAAGATGCAGTCAAATAGGAGTTAGCGCAGCGCCGGTAGTAATGAATAAATGTCATCTAAGCACTAATCTCACTACCTACTTAGCGAAGCGCTGGCCTCTAAGCGTCGAGTGGCCTGAGCCCTAAGTATCACGTCAGTCAACCGTTATTACAATCTTATCCCGTAACCCACTGCCAAGCTATTGTACTGGTGTTATTACACTTAACGAAATTCCTAGCATCAGGCAACTTTTCACGAAAATGCGTGGACGACAATAATTGGTCTTACTCATATTTCGTATGTTTGTGCAACAAGCATTTTAGTTGCCGGCAACTGTATAAACATCGCGTTTCCATACTAAACATGTTTCCGTCACGTTTTGGGGACGCTTTTTAGAATGGAAACGCTCTCGGTGCGTTTGCGGCTTTAGGGTTGGCAACGGACTTATAGGAGTCTTTAGATCGTAATTAGACATTTCTACCTGGGTCTTAACACTTACCAACATGTGACTTACGAGTACGAGTTTGCTACTCTGATACCTTACAAGTTAGAAATATCTGAATTGACAGATTTGGATGATTAAGACGGAAATCTTTCCTTTACGGCCCGTTGTGAGTAATTAAAGTAACAGGAAAGCATTCAAAACAATTAATTCTCAAAGGAAATAATCCTTTACCTCCAAAAAGGTTCTTAACATAGCGTCATAAAAGCCTTCCCTTTCTTTTGTGTGTTTGTGAATCGGCCGTAAATTGATGGGGCTTTTCACAGCGGCTTCCTAATCGGCTGCAGGCCTCGAGGACCCACGACGGCTTCACCGCGCGACGGCAGATGGTAAATAAATGACGTACCCTTACCATGAGTTACAATTATCGTACGCGCTGGCTATAGTCTATAGTCTATACTTTTAGGTATTTAAAAAATGTAAACATTCCAAATCACGTGACTTTGTTAAACAACCAATCAAAACTGTTATATCGAACTTTGACGTACGACGACTTTGACGGCAGCCAATAGAAGCAGAACACTGTCTATTTCTATTGGCTGACGAACTATATCACGTGGTTGTTTTGTTTACATTTTTTTAAATGCCTAAAAGTATAGACTATAGTCGAATGCTCTGTCCCTCGCAGGCCTCGCAGTATTCTTATAGAGTGCGGGGGACAGAGCATTCGACTCGCTAGCGAGTACCTACAGTAATTGCAACTCATGGTGAGGTTACGGTTTTCAAAGTTCACATTGTATACAGTCAATCAGTCAGAACTCGTCCTGCTGCATAAGATATATTTACATAGTATAAAGCAAAGTCGCTTCCCGCCGTCTGTTCGTCTGTATGTACAGTTAGATCTTTCAATCTAAGCAACGGATTTTAATGCGGTTTTCATCATGTATATTGTAGTGTTTAAAGAGGAAGGTTTGAATATCATAAATTCTGGATTATCTACGGGTGTTACAGATCAGAAAACTCACGTGAACTGAAGCGAAGCTATTATTATCTACACATATAATGGTGCCATTGAACAACGTCTGATGATAGAGCTGAAAGATTTTTTTTAATAACACGATGGGGGGTAAATTACTACCCATAGGTAGGTCTTTAGAGTTCGTCATTTGGAGTCGTAGATTACGTCTTGAAATTTTAAATATCTCTGGGTCGCAAATCCTACTTACCATCAGGGCCGGTATTCGTATTTGACCTGTAATGGAATTGTTTTTAAGTCAGCCGCCATCACTGTCAAGGAAGTAAGAGCCTTCAAAACGTTGACAAATACGATATCGATTTGACCGCCTAGAGTAAAGGCGCAAATGGCCTGTGTGTCCATGTGGATTTTCTTTGCTTTATCCTCGTAAAGCCCAACGTCCTAAATCTAGGACATTTATCAAAGTGACTTTTGGCTTTACTTCACCGACACAAGATTCTTTTTCGAACTAACGAAATTGAACATGGGCCTTACGAGGATATTTTGATGACAAAGTAAATATTTTTTAAAATGTCTCTGACGTAGCTTAACGTCGACTTACGAAGTAAAGCTTATAGCTTCATAAGATTGGCCTCGATGATAGATAACCCTTGAAAAAAAGTAAGGTCAGTACTCAGTAAGTAATAAAAAAAACTTACCTGCTGGTTTAACAATGAGACTTGGAGTGTACAGGCTAACTTAAAAAGCGACTCCCTAATGCATTATTATGTTTTATTAACGTCAAAAACATCGCCATAGGTAAAATTTAACATTTCGTCATAAATTGCAATTGACCAGAACTGTTAATTAAATAACGTTTACGAGCAGTTTTTAATCGAAAACAACTTTCAACGACACGACTTCGAGCCGAATTGGCCATCCGGCTGGTACGGCATACTTTAATTATTTATGTAAGTATGTGTTATGAGTCTCGTACATAACGTATGTAAACACCTACCAAAACAGTAACATTATACACACTAGCCACCCGCCCTCGCTAGATAGCCCATTTATCGAGGAAGGCTATAGGCGATATATAGCCTATAAGCCTTCCTCGATAAATGGGCTATCTAAGGCCCTGTTGTTTGATCAGTAGTTAAACTAACTATTTGTTAAAATTTGAAAAAGGAATCGAAAATTTGAAGTAATCTCAAGGAAATGTGTCAAATTTTCAATTCCTTTTTCAAAATTTAACAATTCGTTAGTTTAACTAAGTACTGATCAAACAACAGGCCCTAAGACTCATAGAATTTTTCAAATCGTACCATTCGGTAGTTCCTGAGATTAGCGCGTTCAAGCAAATAAACAAACAAACAAACTCTTCATCTTTATAATATTAGTATAGTATAGATAATATATAAATATAGTGTAGATTTAAAACACGCGAACACAGGTGTTATCTTGTTTTATTTTGCTAACCATCTGGCCTATCAGTTTTAAGAACATCTTATCCTTTGACCTACCAAGCAGTGGTTTTCCGGTGAGGGGATAAGACAACTGGTCAAATTACTAGCATAAAAGCATTCCATCTTAGTCCTTAGTGTTCTTAGGATTAAGTACAGTATTGAGTCAAATCAACAAATCTTTCGTTACGTGCAAGTTGAACTCGAGCAATGACTGTCTCCAACATAATCATTCGGCTGAAGCGGACAATATAAAGTCGGTTCAAGCGATGGGAGACTTAACTTTAACCCAACATAGGTCCCTTTTATTTGAGGAGCGAATCTTCGCAAGTCACTGCCCCGTGCGGAAAGGCGCTGGGCTCTGTGGGTTCCTAAATAAAATAAATATCAGGGAAGATGTTTCACTGATTGATCTAGTCCCCATATATATCTAGTCCCAATACATACTTAAATACATAGAAAACATCCATCTGACCCAGGAACAAATATTCGTTCTCATCACACAAACATGCGCCTGGGATTTGAAACCAGGACAGTTAGCTTCGTAGTGGTGGAGTATTTATTGTTTATCATATTATTGATAAAAGCTTTTAATGAATCACCGTTAACTTTAGAAATATTATCGACCAGATATCGACTGCGATTACCTTTCGATTTAATGTCGACCTCCCGGCATTTCGACGCATGACGCACGTAGTTGCGTAGAAGTATCAGGAGTCCAACATTAAATCGGTCATCGCTTTCCCGGTGATAATATTGTTTACCAATATATTCATTTAAATTTATGGATACAAAACCCAATGTTTTTGAACACATCAAAAATATTGACGAAGAACTACACCCACCATTATTTAAATTCATAAGCTATAATATAGGTAGTCGGCCAGCGTTCGACTTCAACAGGGATCACCCACGTGCGAGGGGTGATCCATAAGTTTTGAGAATCAGTATGAACCATCTCTTTTAATGTGGACACCATGGCACTAATCAAACTTGAATTAGGGACAAAAAAAAACTACATTATTCATTTGTTTTTCTGTTATAACTAAACAAAAAAACAACTGTATGAACAATTTTACAAGACGGCAAAAATAAGCGTTAGTTTGGAATAATTTTTGTTGGGCTTCCTACTTAAACCCCCTGGATGGTGCTGCGCTTTTCAGGCAGTTTTAAAACTATTAATATCAACACAGAATAGATTAAAAATGCTTTCCATCAGGCCATCGTGGCCTGTATTTACAAATACCTTGTTGGTAATATTAATATTTGCACGCCTGCATGCAGGCTGAATACATTGGAATAATTCCATACTGTCAACTAAGTAAGTTATACTGTGTAGCAAATAATTTATTTCAATTTCACTTTGTTTGTTCTGCCTTAACGAACCAACCTGATCGATAAAATACTCGCAGTTTGTTTGTAAAGTATTTTATAATAGCTGGAGGATTTAAAAGTTCTCCGGGAAACAGCAATTATCGAGTACTGCTTGGTACCTTACAAATAACTAATATTTGTTTAGGGTTTCGTACCCTTAGGGTGCCAACGGGACCGTATTAAAGTCTCCGATGTCCGTCCGTGTCTCACCGTTTGTATTTTTAAACCGTTATAACTAAACAGTTCAGTTTTTACAGAATCTGTAATATTGTTACCGCAATAATAATAATTTAAAAATTAAAGGGGAGTCCAAAAACGAAAACCTTGTTTTTTCGGCGTTTTTTGCTATCTTAATATTGTACGGTACCTATCTAGTTCGGAACCCTTCGTGTGTATGTCCGCTTCGCACTTGGCCGGTTTTATAAACACGGTATGCGGTGTCAGGTAGCGGGCGATCACGGGATCACCGTTGCTGACACCCATCCGCCAGAATTCCTTAAAATAGGTTCACGATTCTCTGGTCGGTAGTTAGGTACTCCCGCCACAAAGGATTAGTTACATCCCCCTTGTGGCGGAGCTCCAACCACTCGACCCTCAGGAGAACTCCGGTCTCTGTTTGAACATACCCGCATACTCGCCTCAGTGGGGGCCTCGCGTTGTCAACAGGGGGCTACGGGCCCGCTATTACAGCGCTAAGTAGCCCCCATCTGTGCCTTCCTTGCGGGTTCAATGCTTCTATACAAATCCCAAAGTATTTGTGCTTGCTCAGAAAATTGCCTTGATACAAACATTAATATGGATTCGAAAATTGGCCTGTGTGTTTGTTTATTGAGATGAATATGAGTAAGTATGTAAACTATTGCACTGTCATATGTATTAATATACTAGTCATGATGCTCTAACCCTTTAAACAAAGTATACAATTAAGAGAAATTTGGATAATAAGGTAGTTGTCATCGATATAATGTTATTATTATTTTATGTTAGGCATCTGGAGGTTTCGACGGAACGGACAAACATAACATTCTGGGTCAGGCGTAAAAATAAGATAAATATCTATCAGGGAATAGGCTGACGTAGAATTACTTAGTCCCAGATTGAGCTCTAGGCTTGCATTATGAGTGGATTATGAATGAATTATCAAATAAATACTTCCTATAAAACATTCAAAACTCAGGGTTAAAATATTCTTGCTCATCTCACAAATAAGTACTTACCTTTACACGAGACCGCAGGAAAGCCACGGCCGAACTGATTTTAATGTAATTTGGAATGCATATAACTTGAGCTAAGAACGCCGTAGGATATTTTATTTTAAAACAATGAATCAGCCAAGACAAAAATCGTATATAAATTCTTCGTAGATGAAGTCTTAAAAAAGCTTAATTTTCTCCAAGGGGAACCCTTCCCTGTTGGGAAGTCTCTTAAAGCGAGTATAAAAGTAATTACCACCTTTCTTTTGTTTACTTTTATAATATCTCTCTTAGCAGAAACAACACGAGTTCTACTTACGTTGGTTTTAGTCATGGGTTTGACAAAATTAAGTGGATTCATCTCGGCTGCTAACATTTAGAGAAGTCGAATTAGATAAGCGCATGTCCCCTCAGTTCCTAAAATTGAATTTATTTCGCAAAATTATTTTAAAAGTCCTATTCGTTGTAAGCGAAATGGAAGCAATATTATTAAATTATGGTACCTAGGTTACACAGTCACCAGCAAGTGGGATATATGTTCAAACATTGACACATCTTTATTAGTAGAAGTATAAGAGCGTGTCAGATATTTTTGCGCCCAATTTTGGATAATATATTATTGCTGGTGACGTACCTACTCATTATTGTCATTTATAAATATGCGACTGATTCTTTATGTCTGACAAAGGCGCAAATATAACAAAACTACTCAGCCATTAAATTACATTGTAAGTTTATCAACTTCATCTATCGCTAACTTCTAAGAAATTCATGTAATCCTGGAGTATAAATTATCAATAGATATTATAAAAGAGCTGGGAAATAAGACGTCAGTATAAAAGCCTCCGGCCGCCAACAAAGGCCTTTTGAATTGTCGTCGTAAAGAATACTGCGGGTGAAGTGAGGGCTCAATGTAGGGGCATTCCATAAGGTAGTAAAGCGAGTTTGACAATGAATCTTACGTCGTACCAACGTAAGTAGACCGATTTGATAGATCAATTCACTAAAATTTATATTTTTTAGTAGTTAGCATAATTTCCGTTCTTATTTTTTCCCGTATAAAGTTTTCACGTTCGTGTTTGCCCCTAAAGCGTTTATTCCTGTCACATATTTTCCCATTCCGGAAATCAATGTAATAGTGTCGACGGAGCTCCGCTGCGGTGGAGCTCCTATTTCCGTGCACTTTTCCCTCCGGGCTAAACTAAGCTAACATAACCTAAATCTACCCAGTTGTAAGTGGAAAAATTTTTACCCTGGAGAAATGTAAAGAGTAGAAAATATATTTTGGGAAACGATCTAACAATATAATACAATATAAACAGCTTATACCCTGAATTATCATCAAGGCTACCTATTATCCTTAAAACACAGTTCCCGTGGGATAGTCAAGCGGATAAATCCATGGCCAGAAGGTAGTCTTTAATAAAGTTGTAGAGCGGTCAAAAATATGTAGGTAATCGAAGAGCTATGTCCTGTATTGACCTATTTAACAGGAGCTATAAGATAATAAAAGCAGAAACCCCCGTCCGGATACCGGTAAGTAGCTCTCTTGAGCGCCACCAGCCAGTGGGCTGTCGCAAGTCCTCGACATAATATTCTGCCCTCCTTAGAAAAAAGGGCGTATGTATCATAGAACCGCGCAATTCATAGTGACTTTATTCCTTAAACTACTCAGCTTTTTATTTTATCTTCTGCTTCTGGCACAACCCTGGCGTACATGTTCTTTTGATCGTCGTTTGCTTTCGTTCACGTGATGCGTATTTATTTCGGTTCTAAAGGTAAATAGTTAACGTTCATTTTTGCTTACGTACCTAAGTAACCTTGTCGAATTGAAATACTTTAAAGATTATACGAGGTATTTTATACGAGAGTGGAATATCCGTTCATAATATTCTAATTATTGAGTCTGTGGTCCAGGTCACGTAAGGTTCGGTTCCTTGATATTTTGGAGAGGTCTTTAAGGAAGGCCTTTGCTGCCTTTATGAATAGCGTCACTCGTACAATAGGTACTTGACGTTTAGCAGTACAATGGAGGCATTGTAATAGTGAAAATTACACGCAATTTTGCTAGTGTATAAAACACTAGTCTGCTTATACTTAACCACGTTGACCTTTAACCTGTCCCCATGCAGCAGTGCCTGCATTGTTGAATTACGGTGTAGGGTAATGATTAGCCTAGAGGAGGTCTTAACTATTGGAAACGCATTTACGTGTTGAGACCGCAAAATGTGTGTGCTGAAAGTTCGTTTGTTTTCACCGTCTGAATATACAGTGTTACCAGCACTCCGGCTTTTTTAAAGGAGGTTAAAATAACGTATATCTGTAACGTAACTATGACATTTATTTAATTAATTAACGAATTGTCAGGCTTTGTTAACTTTTTAACAAAGTTTTAATTGCCAGCATTTTAAAGCACAGCAATTTGACAAGTGTAAATGACGGTCGACGGATACTTTGATTATTATTTATTATTATTTGCCCCCGTACCACGACACGCCTTGTATTAAGCAACAGCGATACCGATAACGATGAACACGCAGCACATGCACTACATCAAAAATGGACAGTATCTAAGAAAACTTATTGTGAAGTTATTTTAATTATTTTTTAATTGATAATACTTGCAAACAATTGCTAAAGCAACATATTATCGGCAGTTTTAATAAATGCCCGCATGCCGGTGACACACTGTATACACCCGGCCTAGTATGAGTTGGACTCGCACACGCTGGTTTACCACCGTACAATATTAAGATCGAGTAGATTATTTAAAGTTATTTTTATTTTTGCTCTTACAATAGCAATAGCAATACACACTCAGTGAGAATTTCAACTGCCACCTGTTAGGTTATTGTGAGATTCAGCCCGGACGGACGGACAACGGAGGCTAAGTAATGCCCGCTTGTACCCGTTGGGTACGGAACCCTAAAAAGCACTTAAAAGCACACTTATTCAAAACGAAAACTCTAACAACACTGCCACAAAACGTGTTCAAAATTACACGTACCACGCGAAGCGTCCTCGCCACACGTCCAGAATAAGGTTACCGCCATTATCATACATTAGTTAAAAAACTGTTTGATATTCTCAAAGAGTTTTTGGTGTATTTTGAAAACGAAACGTGGCCCGGAGGTTAGCGTGTGCGGGGACGATGCCAAGGTATCCATAAAGGGTCCAAATAATATGGAAATAAGAGAAGCGGGCGTGGAATATGTATTTAGATGTGTTAGGACGTGGGTTCTGCAAAAAACTGTGAGTTATTTGGTTTGTTTTTGACACGGCCTCGCCAAAAGCGTTGCTTTCGGGATGTTTGAACAATTTCTATCGAGCGGGCCGCGGCCGTGGTTGCATACACTTTTGCTTTCCATGGAGGATCACTTTACTCTTGTACAGTCAACAACTTTAATTGCGAAACCACTATATTATGTACTCGTAGAACACACACAAAACGCCAATGGTTAGTTTTGTTTTAATTTAAATATAAAAATGAAATATTTGAACTTCAGGGGACAATCCATAATTTATGTTCAAATAATATTATATAGGTACTATTATATTGTTGTGTTCCGGTTTGGGGATACGACAGCCGGTGTAATGACTAGAATAGAGGCATCCCATCTTAGTCCTCAGGGTTGGCAACGCATTTGCAGTCTTAGGATTGCATTGCAGTCTTGTGAATGCGAATGTCTATGGGTCACAGTTTCCACTTACCATCTGGTAGCTTGTCTTTTGTGCGTATTGATATGTCCTTTGTTACGTAACGAATAAATTTTTTTCTTTCTTCTTTCGTTCAATCCCATACAAACTGACCTAATACCAAACACTTATATGCAGAAAAAAAAATAGGCTTGAAGTCGTTAATGTAAGAGATGCCAAATCATTTGTAGCTTACAGCAAACTCAACCTATTTGTTGTAGAATGTCAGATTGACTTTGGACCAAAGGCGGGTACCAAATTTAAGTTCTTTACTGTACATACTACATACATACATGCAAACATAAACTCACGCCTTCGTTTCCAGAGCATTGGCACTCAACGCATTATAAACAAACGGTAGGGTCTCTATTCGGTATGTGACTTCTAATCTTAAGTACTTAATGTTTTTTTGATCTGTTGTTCTATAGTCACATTAAAGTTTTAATTTTACATGCTTTGCGGAGGTTTGTTGGTTTCGCAGGAAATCCTGAACAAGAATGAATTTACTTCCGCGCTGGGTTCGCCCCTTATTTACGAAAGCGATGCGACGGCCATTTTAAATGACCACTAGTTGATTAAAAGTACAAAGTGTATTTTTCTTTGGCTTTATATTTTTTAGTTTCTATGTTAAATTCAGACCAACAATAAAAGCCAGGCCTAGTCACGATTGAGAACACGCCTTATCATTCTAATTTTTTTTTGTCCTACATCGCAATACTATAACGTCGTAAGCAAATAAAAAAGTGTACAACTCTTACGTCTTTTTTAAGCAAGTTCGAATAGAACCGCAGCCTACAATGTTTCGCTTCCACTTGCTTTATTTGGCTTCTACCCGACTGCATTCTCACACGATACCCTTGTATATCTCCATCGCGTTCCAACACATGTCGCTGCCTCCAGCTAAACAGGGATAGGTAGAGAAATAAATTACTACAGCAAGGCAAAGCACGTAGCATCACGGCATTTCCAGCTATTAGGTACGCTGTGTACATTAGGCAACAAATATCTACATAAGCCTTTACGTATCAAGTAATAAGGTTGAAAATGGAGATTGTTGCCGAGTGTACAAGTTGAACCGCTTGGGGATAGGACTTCCTTTGGTACAGTCGGGGAGGATGGAGACTTGCTCAATTTATATGTTGGAAGTGTAGCTAATAACAGTAAGGCAACTTTAACGTTTTGATTTTGCGGCGATTTCTTTGGAAATCATTTTATGGGGCAATCCGGGCAATATAAATCCCAGCATAAAAGTATTCTGTGAATGTTCTTGGCTTTTATGAGTCGTGCGCTCGCGGCGACGCGCTCCAGTTCAAATAGTTAGCCTTCATTTATAAACAGCATTTCAGATCGTCGAAGTAATGCAATTTTTACTTCGACGATCGACGCATAAATCTTGTAGGGGAATGGGAATAAACGATATCGAAAATCTAGGGATCCATTTCTTTGGTTTCAGGTGTACTTATCTGAAGCCTTATTTTCGACCTAGAATCACTTCACACTAGTTTCGTAAATGCGTAAATGTTTGCGTGTGTCTGTGAGTAAGTATGTCTGTAACTTCTTCTCGCTGAAACGGCTGAACGGATTTTGAATGGGATAGATTGAATGTACCTATCCTGCATTAAAACATAGCCAACACGAAGTCGAGACGTCTACGAGACGACTGCGGGTAGTACTTGAATCGCGTACCAAGTTATCAAATTCCTTATTAAAGCTCTGGAACTTTTCCAACCCCTAAATCCAGTCCAATTTTTACAATTATTGAATATGTTGTAGTCGTTAAAAAAACTAGGTTAGTACGTTTCCGTTTCCTATTTTTATTTCTTAGTAAAGAAAACGCATATTTTTTTCATAATATGTTGTAGAAAACAAAAATCGTAAAAATCAAACCAGTTTTAAGAGGAATGAGACGTTATCGAACTTTGTATGAAAAAAATTTGCCTCACGATCCTCTATATATATTTAGGTAGGTATAGGTTAGGTATGTTGACAAAACCGAAGGTAATCAGAGTAATCACTTTCGGAATCTAATCAGTCGTAAGTTGACATGTGACACGTCAGAGCCAGCGAGCGGAGCTTACTGAATAATAATCGGATGAACGATGTACTCAAGGGTTGCGTATTAATAAACTGATCTCACGTGAGATGCCCATCTCAAAACAGATCAGAAATTACAGTTTTCTATGACGTCTGCTACACATGGGGAAGAATAACAACGCCACAGAGGGAGCACCTGACCACACACTGTTCCACTTACAACTTCAATTCTAAAGAAACCATACATTGCCGCAACAGCAAAAAAAACTGAGCACAATTTGAAAAGAGGGGTTCTCACGATTGCCGCGCTCCCCAGCTGTCACAGAGGATGGACGCGATGGGGAGCCGTCGGCGCCGGACGCGCGGGGCCGGCCGAGAGCGACTCCGTCTCGTCATTTGCGTTTGAATGCGCTGCGTGCAGCGCGGTGCATGCCCGCCATTTGTGCATTTCATCCACGGGGTAGGGCTGCCACTGAATAAACTATAAATATTTTTAACATGATGAAATCGCTCGAATTAGTTCTTCGGGTTCTTCCTTCCCATTAAGATGAGGATAATCTGTTATTTTTCAACGAAGTAAATAATAGTTCATGAGTCGCTACTAAAGTAAACATTTAAGCCTAGCTCGTCTAGATAGCCTTGGTTGTATTCCAAAAGTGGTTTAGCCAAATTATGAGGCCTGACAAATCTAGTTTGGCGATTGATATTATTATTATATGAGTTTTTTACAAGTTTAATCCTTTGAACAACTTATCAGTCAACTCGGTGTTAAAGAACAGTGGGATCTGTCACCTTCTGATACGTAAATAAGAATGAGAGTGACGGATGCTTTATCCAAATTAGCCACGCTAAATAGACGCAGCCATACTAGGCCAGCAGGTCACTAGTGACTTACGGTGTCTTCAAACAAGGTAAAACAAAGATATACCCCAAACAAAATTTTTTTTTTGTTGTTGCTTGATCGTTTTCCTCTCTACAGGGTGTCCCATAAATAGCACGTCACAGTGACACCGGAGATTCCCCAGCCTCAGACGAACCGAACCAACCTAACATGACCTCAGTAAAAGTTGCACCGTTTTCGAGTTATACCAATTTAAAGATTTTTCCAATTTCTCACCTCTTTTAACATTGCAAGTGCCCGCATTTACTGGGATAGCTTTACAATTTAATTTTTTTTATTTGTACGCTTTCATGAATAGTTGCTTAAGATGATAGAAGCATTATTATGTCAATAACTAATGTAAAAGTTGGAAAAATACTGTAATGAACTTGACTTAAATTATCATCAACATATTAATTTCAACTTTGAACACTTGCCATGACTTTTTTTTACTAGAAACGAAATGAGCAAATAACTTTACAAACATGCGTATGTTATGCCAATTCTAAAATGGTATGACACATGATATCATAATGCAAAAAAGTAGGAATTCGACTAACTTTTCCTAATAAGGATCCCGAAACCAAACTAACAAATGAAAGGCTATTAGCCGCTTTGCAAAGGGTTTGCAATTCGAATATTCGAATATTCGAATATTCGAATTATTCGCCATAAATAATATTCGAATTTGACTATATTCATTATTCGAATATAACGAATATTTCGAATAGTGCAGAAATATGTCTGTAATTATTTACCTTAGCTAAACACGCCAGGATTCATTATTCCCCACATTAACAACTCCGTGGAAATAAAAACAACTTCAAAGCTAAGAAAAACAATACATTACCTACCTATTTATCTTTATCCTTCCTTTCCAAAATCTAAAACGAACTAAATACCGTACCGTAATTGGAAAAAGGGGTAGCGAGCCTAGCGAGCTAGCGATTCCGGCTACCTGCTATGCTACGTAATTATTATTAACAGAGATAAACAAAAACCCTAAAAGCTCAGTCATCTTTTAGCCGCTTAAAGATTAGGTCATGTTCTTTGAGGTGTGGTGATGGTGTGGTGTTAATAATTTTCTGTGCTGTGCTGTGATGATACTGATGATGCTGAATCGCTGACTGACATGAAAATATGTAAGTAAAGGAAATTATAATTTTAATATAAACTACGTGTCACAGTTAACTTATTATTTCGTGAAATTTTAATGCGACAGACGTGATCGTGATTCTACGTTATCCCTACATATTTATTTTTAGTATATTTATGTTAACAAAATAACTAAAAATGTATAAAATACGTGTGTAATTTTCACTCAATTACCTTGACCTTTGACTTAAGAACATCATATGTATATATATTTAAAGGTGCAAGTAGTATAATAGTAACAACGCAATTTTTGTTTTGCAGATTCACGCACGCTTATGTCTATGTCGATTAAGAAGAAATAATTAACAATGGACAAAAATAGCGAATTCACGGATTACAAAAAGTCTAGTGAAGATAAAAACTCTGTATGGCAGCATTTTTTGAGAAGCAGCGATGGAAATAAAGCAAAATGTAAAATTTGCAACAAAATATTGAAAACTTCTCGTACAACAACATCACTGCATAATCATTTGAATCTAATTCATACAATAAACTTAAAACAAAAAACAGTAAATGCATCCACATCATCAGCAATCGCTTCAATGCCTTCAACCTCTCAAATGGCCAGCACAAGTGAATGTGAATCAACCGAAGCAACTGTGCCACCCAAGAAAAAAACCAAACTTACGCATTATTTCCCACTGGAGGACAGTATGGAAGTCCATAGGTCAAAGTTAGCCGCGATTGACGGGCTATCATTTAACGTAATCTGTACTTCCATCACGTTACGAAAACTCTTCACAAAAAGCGGGTATATGTTACCAAAATCACCTCACACTGTCAAAAAGATCGTAGTAACTCACAGCGAGCAAATCAAATTGACTTTGAAAAAGGAATTGGACAAACTGAAATCAGAAGACTGTAGATTCTCAGCTAGCCTCGACGAATGGACATCCACACAAAATATTCGGTACATGAATATTAATATACATTCCCCAACGCTGAAACCTAGCAGTTTCCAAAATCTTGGGTTGGTTAGAATTAATGGAAAAGGAACGGCTCAAAATCTTCACAGTATCCTTGAACAAAAGTTAAATGATTTTGGATTAACCTCAAATGATGTTATATGCTTTGTGACTGATGGAGCGAGCGTCATGACTGCATTGACAAGACGAACTTCATCGTTCCACCAATTGTGTTACGCACATGGTATACAACTTGCGGTTCTCGACGTAATATACAAGAAAAAAAAAATTATGTCCCGGCTGCTGAACCGTATTACTCAGAAGATCCAGATGTTGAAATGGTCGATAGAAGTGACATTTTAGAAAGCGACAGCGACTTTGAAGGGATTGTGGAAATTGAAGACGAAGAAGGTTTGGTAGTCGCACCAACGAGACCATCAGCAATGCAAATGCAACTTGCTGATATTTATAAAGAACTCATAGGCAAAGTAAGAACTGTCGTCAAGCTGTTCAAAAAATCGCCAACCAAATCAGATCTCCTTTATAAAAACGCCGAAGGTACAAAGGATCTTCACCTAATTCTCGATTGTAAAACACGGTGGAGCAGCCTCGCTGACATGATAAAAAGGTTCATCTTATTAAAGCAGACTATTTTGAAGTCTTTAATCGACCTTAAATCGCCGATTTCGTTCAGTGAAGAGGACCTTGAACAACTAGAAGAAATAGCAGACTCACTGGACATTATCAAAACAGCAGTAGAGATGTTATGCCAGCGGGATGCCAATTTATTCACAGCTGAAATTTCCCTGAAGTTCATGATAGAGAGATTATCTCTTAAACAAAGTCAACTATCAAAAAATCTTGTAGATTCACTGAAGCAAAGAATTTCCCAACGAAGATTGCCAGAATTAAATGGCACGCTTAAATATCTACAGAACCCGGCTAACTTCTACAAGGAGGGTTCATCGGAATATCCTTTCGAGAATCCAACAAACGAACGAGTGAAAGAAGTAATTATGAAATTAACCGCTGCTCGAAGTGCTCGATATGCACCTACAGATTTACTAAATGTTAGCGATAATCGATCTGAGGTCGAATCTGTCCCTAGTACCTCTGAAACTATAAAGGAACAATTACAAGCCGAGATTCAAAAAGCTTTCGCTGGTTCAGATACTCAACAATCATCAAATCATCATGCGATTTGGATTTAGAAACTCAGATCAATGTTGAAATGGCCTTGTTTGACAGCGGTGGTAAAAGACCCGAAAATTTGGAGCATGCGTATAGATCATTGTTAACAATACCGCCGACAAGTGTGGAAGCAGAAAGAGTGTTTTCTGCGGCAGGTTACTTGTGCAACCACTTACGAACGAGAATGAACCAAGACTCATTAAATGCTTTAAGTTTCCTTAGATCGCATTATCAGGGCAGGGAGGCCAGGGAGGGAACAGACGCCAAATAAAAAACAAATATACTTATATTAGTTTTTTTATTTATTGTTTAAAATAAGTTTACCTTACCACGTGTTGAAATTTGAGTTTTAGTTAGTTTGTTGATTGCCAAATTTGCTGATTGTTTATACGCATACTGAAAGACTTTGCTCATTATTGATTTGTTTTTATTGTAGTTATTAAACAAAGTAAGTTTATATTGTAACTGTGCGGTTGTGATTCATTTTTTAATTGTTTTATTATATCTCAAAAGTTTAATTGTTATATACCTTAAAGCTATATTGTTTAATTTTAAGAAATTACCACTAATGATTATATTTTTCTAATTAGGCATAACGTTTTGACTTTTTATTTTTTACGTGATATATTTTACAATTACATAACTAGGAAAATAAGTTTTTATTTGTTCATTAAAGTTGATCTGCTGATTTTTTCTCTGAAAATTGTAGTAGATTAGACTTTTTTTTGTTGTTTTACAAGAAAGAAAGTAAATTTATAATGTAACTGTGTGCTGTGATTGGTTTATCAAACTTTATTTTAACTCAAAAGTGGTTATTATCCAAATGAATATTGTTTAATTTGTAGAAGACACCATAAATGTTATTTTTTAATTGTATGGTCATTATATTTTAATTTTACATCACGTATTTTACAATTACACAACTTAGAATCATTATTTCGTTTTATTTTCAAAAATATTCGTTTTATTCGAAATATTCGAATATTCGAATATTGAAAATGTTAGTATTCGTATTATTCGAATTTAAAGTTTATTATGTAAATAATTGTATGGTAGTTATTAATTTATTGCAGCGGGTGCCCTGTGACCCAAAGTAGTTCGTTACCTTGCGTTTCGTGCCCTTTAATATTAAACCTCGTTTTAATAGCAGACTTTTTAGTTACTTTTTATTTTTATTAATTTGACTTATGTCATTACTTATCACCATGTTCACTGCGTCCCTGTTTTCCTGTGGTGTTCCTGAACTAAATCTCTGATTAATTTTGTGGAACTGAAACGACTACTCGGCACTCTTAACGGACACTTGATTTCACTTTGTAAAACTTTATTACGATGGCACATCGTAATACTTCTCAGTACTCCAATAGTGAGTACGCTGATATGCATTTAATTTATGGTGAAACTAGGAGAGTTTCCACTCGAGGTAATGTTTCTTACAACGCAAGGTTGGCTGCAAGACTGTACTCGGAACGATATGCAAATCGTAGGCCGACGACTTATGAGGCGACTGAAGAGTCGTGAATGATTATCGTGACGACAGACCACCAAGACGTGGCTCAGAAGGAAGACCCCAAACCATTGATGATGACGTTGTTTTAAGTCAAGTACAAGCAGAGCCAGGAACTTAGAGAGAAGACCGGTCACAATACCAATTTAAAATTAATTTATGGACCGGAATTTTTAACGGCCAAATAATAGGACCGGTCGAGTTGCCGCCGATTCTGAATGGCCAGAATTATCTGCAGTTTTTGGAAAACGGTCTGCCTATTTTATTAGAGGACACGCCGTTGGCATTGAGGCAAAGGATGTGGTTCCAGCAAGATGGCTGCCCGGCACACTGCGCTCGCTCAGTCCGTGAGCACCTAAACAACAAGTATCCTGACAGAATGGATTGGGCGAATGGGATCAATTTTATGGCCAGCGCGTTCCCCGGATCTAAACCCACTGGATTTTTTTTATTGGGGATGTTTGAAAGATAAAATTTATTCAAAACCAATAAGTAACGAAGAGGAACTACGGCGACGTGTCTTCGATGCAGCCCGAGACATATCCGAAACCAGTTTACGAAAATTAAACCGAAATTTTATCCGAAGATGCTATTTGTGCCTTAGAGTCGCAGGGAAACAATTCGAACATTTATTGTAAAAACGAATAAACCTTTATCTTTGAACCTTGGTCAATCAAATGTGATTCGAATTCCTACTTTTTTGCATTATGATATCATGTGTCATACCATTTTAGAATTGGCATAACATACGCATGTTTTTAAAGTTATTTGCTCATTTCGTTTCTAGTAAAAAAAAGTCATGGCAGGTGTTCAAAGTTGAAATTAATATGTTGATGATAATTTAAGTCAAGTTCATTACAGTATTTTTCCAACTTTTACATTAGTTATTGACATAATAATGCTTCTATCATCTTAAGCAACTATTCATGAAAGCGTACAAATAAAAAAAATTAAATTGTAAAGCTATCCCAGTAAATGCGGGCACTTGCAATGTTAAAAGAGGTGAGAAATTGGAAAAATCTTTAAATTGGTATAACTCGAAAACGGTGCAACTTTTACTGAGGTCATGTTAGGTTGGTTCGGTTCGTCTGAGGCTGGGGAATCTCCGGTGTCACTGTGACGTGCTATTTATGGGACATATATAGAAATGTCTAAAACCAAACTTTATTGTAGGCTGTACCCGCGCAGTGTGGCAACCCTGTAGCATGACAGATTACGGCTTTGTCGGCGTGCGTAATGGCCCTGATGGAGTTTTAACCGACTGCAGCTGACGAGGTAATGGTGATACGGCGATGGCGGGAATTACCGAATACACGTAACAACGGCATTGCTGCCTCGATAGGGAAACATGTACTCGTAATAAAGAGTTTTTGTATATTGCGGCTCCAAGGGTACAAGGGCACTAAACCAAACAAATATGCAACTGGAATCCTAAATTAAGGCAGGGCCTATATTAATTTTACGGTTATCCCCCCTTCTCTCTCCTCCTCCTCTTAACACAGTGGGATGTCAATAAGAGAACATAAGTTTTTCTATACAAATCGTAATGATCTCAGTTCAAAGTTGAGATACATTTCTACTCGTAGGTCTTTTAAGTAGAATACAACTTAAATCCGTTTTTTCGATTAACGTTCTTAAGCTTTCTGATCTCAATCGCTTCGCAAACCATTCTCGGGTAAAAGTAATGATTTACAAAAGCGATCCATGAGACGGAAAAAAACTGTAATGAATTGCTTTTTTCGTGCCCTACGAAATAATAGTGTGGCAGACGGACTGATAAATAAATAAATCTAAAGATAAATAAAGATAGATAAAGTGCCACAGATGAAAAAGGTTGTTTTGAAATATTTTGTTCTAAAGATATGGTGATATCTTTAGAAACGAGATTTGGTTATAGAAGCATTGTCTGGCTTCTCTAAATTTAAATTTTGACATACTTAACTAAAGTACCTGAGACATTTTAAACTGGGGTGTTATTCTCGTTCGGTCGGTCGAAAGAGTGAAAGAGCTATATAAACCGGCGAATTTAAGTTGTCCCGTCAGAGTAAACAAAACACATAACGAATGCATTCTCAATTAGGCAGTAGGGTTTCTTTCGAACGATTGAACGGTATCAGCCTGCCTAATTGAGAACGCCGTTTTTAAGAGAATAAACACCCCTGAACTCAGAATAGTCAACTTATCCCCGTATATCCGCCTCGTGACGGTTACGACTACAACGTCCCATTGCCACACGTCTATCTGACTGTCACACCCTGAAACACTCGGATGTGTTATACGCTCAAGATACTATCTACATACAAAATCGTTTCGTGAAATTTAGCACCATCGCTTATCGACCAACAACCTTGTGCAGTACAGTTTAAAGTGCAGAATCGAGTGAGGGCGAGGACCGTGGCCTATCAGTCAGCTGTTATCGCGAGGAGAGGCATCTCGTGAGATAGCGCCGGAGTTGTGTTCTATCTATGACAGTTTTAGGGTTCCCGGTCGTGTAATAACGCTTTAATGTACCTAATACTTCTCGTGTAAAGTAATATAGGATTATGTCTGCGACACACAGTACATATAAAGTTCCTCAATTAAGTTTTATTTTATTAAAAAACTGGCAGATTTTGCAATAAGGGCTATTTTGTGTGTGGGAATAGGTCTTCTAGAATGGTATTTTTTTCTTAAAGGAAATGTTCATACCCATGTTACTCTGCTCCAAGTATCTCTATGCAAAAAACGTTTTAACCCATATATGCCCAAAACTATGTTTTGGCCATATTGTGCTGTTGATCGATTTCGAATCAATATGGGTATGAAGGACGTCAAATATTTTGGTAATACTAAAGTCTCCAGAGAAAATGACAAGAACTTTACTGGGATACCAGAACTGAGTCCTTGCAGACCTGTCCATCATCTCTATCGTGTCTAATCAAATAGAGCTATGCTACAGCCATATCATTAGCAATCATGTATTTTGTTGCATATTTGATAGGATTGCGGAATACTAGGTCGACAATAAAGGTAAAATACCCAGAAAGTGCTTTTATTGGGTCACAAAACTTGGTTCGTTGTTAATGTAGTTATACCATAATTATAGTGTTTAGATACGTAGACGTGAACACAGCGCGATAATAAAACAAGATTAACACTATTTTACACTAACAGTAAAAATAAAATAATAAATTACTAACATGGTTACACATTGAGCCTACTTTTTAAGGATGCCATAAGCAATAGGCCATAAGCACAACAAGGGCTACAAGTAACTTTTTCTAACTATTTTAATAATAATTAGGTTACCAAGGAGGTTTACATAAATGATGGAAAAACTAAGGTTTCTTTATTCGACCTTTTTTACCAACGCAGATTTCGACACCACACTTTCCAATCTTTTTTTATCCCAGTAATCGGCGGAACAGGCGATTAGCGGTTTATCGCCGTTAAGTTTTATTGTAATAAACAATAAAGAATCGTTATCGATCGTAAAACGCGCGCGTAATTAGTGGACCGGACCGGGTAAACGCACGCGGTGTTAGGGAACCGGCTGTACCTACCGTGTGTACAACTTACAGCGGTACGAACATCAAGGATTTTGAATGTTTCGCAGTGTGACATATTACGAAAATTTGCCGTGTTATACACTTTCCTACGTGACTCGACTTATGATACGTTAAAAATGTATAACCCGGCAAATTTACGTATTATGTTAAACTGCTAGACATCCAAATTCCTCGATAGTACGTACAGTAAATCACTAAACATCCTTCAAGTAAACCCCAAACATTTGCTGTATTCGGAACAAACGTCTATAAGTAGTCTAAATTCTGTCACAAAAAAACTGAAGAAATGTAGGTGTACACTTTTTACCTATAACTCCATTGAAAAAAGGTCTAGATATCATTGTACTCGACTGTACTATCAGGGGGCCTGCGTGCTCGTTTTGTACTGCGTGCCAAAAAAAGTCTATGGGCCGACCTTCAAGTAGGTAAGCCAGCCAAGATACGGCCTGAAATACAGCCCTGATTCCCCTTTGCCTTCCTCTGAGGAGCGGTACGCTTTGAACACGACAATGGCTGAAATGTTCAATCTTCAAAGCCGTTTTCAAAGGCCTACGCTTTAAACCTCACTTGTAAAAAAAATTATGACAGAAACGATGAGTGATGGGGTCTGCAACAAAATCGATTTTGCCCCCTTCCCTCCCCCTACTTCACCCCCAACTCATGTTTTTGAGGACTGTCGGATGCTGCCCCCAATATGAAACTCTCCCACAAACAACCAATAACATACGTTAACCTTCCATTGCTTCTCCTGCTCTCTAGAATATGGTATACGGTCGCATATAAACAGCGATGGAAGGTGTACATACACAATTTTACCTCGTTGTTTCGTTCGCCGTTCTTACGCTAGGTCAGTAACCCCGCTGTGAGGATATTGGACGCGATCCAATGCGGGTTTTGTTCTTGAAGCAGCGGCTTGAGCATTTTCAGCAGGAATGTATGTCGCATTGGATAAAGCGCTACGTTTTAAGTTGGATATTAAGCGTAACTTATAAGTTATAAGTTACGGCTCAACCTATTTGATACAAAACTTGGCTTTACTTGGTCCAGAAATATTTTCTTGAAAACTTTTGCTAACGGGACGTAAGACAAGGAGTCGTTATAGTTTCAACATAACAGCTACTCTGTTATACATAAACGCGCAATAGATTAAGTGTGCTGTAAATGTGCTCTGTCCTTATTTATCAATATGACGGATAATGACAGAGCAGCAGAGTTCTCTGTAACATTTGTTCATCAACCAGAATTTATGATACATATAAAACTTCCGTGATGATGGTCAAAACCGCATACAAAACCCGCTGCGTGGTTTAGAGGAGGTTAGCGGATAAACAGACAGACGGACGCGGAAAGTGACTACTTACATAACTACTATGTAAAGAAAATAAACTAAGCCATAAATATTTAGGTCCAAAAAAGTTAAATACTTCAACTGTTTTAGACCTTCTCTACCCACTCGTAAAATAGGTAACTTTTTGTGTGAGTTGTCAAAATCATTGTATAATAATAAGTAGTGTATACATTATTTAATCGAATGTTAGTATAGTCAATAGTGTGTGTGTCATAATAGGTAGATGAAGACGTACGTTTACACACACACACACACACACACACATGGCAGAACCGTTTCAGTAATAACTACAATTTAGGAAAAGCCATAAACGACAGTAAGTTCTGCCACGCGGAAGTGAGGGGTGGAGGCACTCATTACGGAGTCCTGCATTGTGCATAATGTGCATATTGTGCATGGCTCGACTGCACTTAGCCGGTTTTTGCTAGTAAATTAGGGTAAACGGTACTGTTGTCGGCCCCCTGCTGTTATGGCTTTTCAAATGGGTACCCTATTCATCAAGAAGGTATTAAATATATGCCAATTATAGTCGATTCCCTATTTTCAGAGTTTTAGATTTGTAATGCACATACCATTGTGAAAGTAGGTAATGTTAAAGCTTTGTTTAACACAATTTAATAACAACAATAAAAAACAAGCAGGTAATCAAATAGCATAAGTAGGTAGAGCCAACACGAGAGGGTAAACGATCCTATTGTCGGCACTTCCCCAATTATACGTTTATCTTTATTTTTAGACCATAAAAGTGAACATGCTGCTACAAATGGTGTTGTACACTTAATACTTTTTGTACCAGTAAACGGGTTGTATACCCTGTAATTAAATAAGAACAACATAAAGGGTAATTTGGAAAGGATGGAAGAAAGAAGATTGACGAAAGAGAGATCGAAAGTGACTGGACGGGTCGAAAGGGGCTTCTCTAGGCGTACTTTTTCGGGTCAAATCGGAGAAATACTGGAAAAGGGCCGAATCTTAAGTACCCGAAACCGACGTGCATGCATGACTCGATGTATGAATGTGGAAGAAGCGAAAGAAATTTGTCAAGATCGTAGCAAGTGGAAAGAAGTGGTCTCTGCCTAACCCTCTGGGAAACAGGCGTGATTTAATATATCTAGGTATGTATTTAACATAAAGGGTGTCCGTGTGATGGTAGATCTAGTTCGAAGATAGAGTTGCCGACCGAAGCGTCCGGGCCCGCGGCACGTCGGGCCTGTGCTCGACAGCGCTATTACAGCTCTATAATAGAGAAAGACCAAACCGCTGCCTTAATAGGAGCCTAAGAAGGCGATACTAGTACTAGGTAGTCGAAATATTCTACACTGTATTGGTAACTTTATTAAATAAAAAATGCTTATAGGTGTACAGTCGAATTCACACACTTTTGTACCTAGTCACTTTAATCGCACTGAAAGTTTCGCCATTGTACTTTTTTTTTGTTTTTCTGTTTTTGTAAAATAATGTGTTTACATCTTATCTTATCTTACAGATATGTGTTCGAATGTGCAGGTTTCATCACGATGTTTTTTCTTCACCATAAGAGCCTCGGGTAGTGCACTTAAGTTAGAAATACTCATTCGTACATGGTGACAACGGGGGTTCGAAGTCGGTACCTTAGCCACTAGGCCACCGTCGCTCTTTACATACATCCATAGAAGCCTAGAACTTAGTTAAGCACTCGGTTAACTGATGTGAGATTGTTTTTAACTAAATTAAAAGCTGGCTAGCTATCATAGTTAATTTGGCACAGCGAGGTCGCGCGTCAGCCAATCTCAGCTGAACTACTGGCCTCGTTTTGATGGAGTGCAGACGCGCAAGACGCCATTACCCCATCAACGGTGGCATTAGCGATGGCTGCCATCTGCGACGGAGGCGTGGTGATGCTAGCTTGTCAATAATGGGTGCCTTTTTAATTTTTACGATTGAATGAATATCGTAGCTTTAGTGTGAGATGGTGGAAGACGTTACGAATGGTTTAAGGCAACATTAGGTACAAAAGTACTGAAAATTAAAATGCTATGCACTTTAATGCATGGTCATAATAAACCCCAAACTGAACAATTAAATGACGAGCATGACAATAAAAATGATATCCAATGACAAGGTTTTTAGTACGTTACTACGACAATAATTGACCTAAACCTTTAATGCCCGGTTCCTATATTCAAGAAACGAATCGTTTTCCATACGTCTCGTTAAAATTTGACATTCGCTACGTACAAAATGTGCCAAATTTTTACGAGACGTAAGGAAAACGATTCGTTTCTTGAATATAGGAACCAGGCATCAGTGTGTGGTTGGTTGCCTTTACATACCTATTTCATGCAGGTTTATATTTTGCGAACCAGCGAAGATCAACACGGGAGTCAGTAACTATGAAGAAACCATTATTTTTGAATGATTCCATTCACCCGGCTCAGTTTCGCGCTAGCTCCTGCCGCGGACGTACGTGTATTTTATTGACTCGGCGCCCGCGCAGCTCCCGTAATGTGCTGACAATAGCCCATTGATTGCCGCTCATTGTGCTCCTATAATCACACATTGTCATGTTAACGACCCACCAAACAAAACAATACCTTATCTGATCACAATACAAATCAAACTCCTTTGTTGACGTTGTTGCTCTGACGCGCGTATGTATTGTTTGAATATATGGGAAATAAAAGATGGCAGATCTTAATTCTACAACCGAAATAAAACCCTAATGTGTAGGATATACAGCTCAATTAGCAGTGTAATCAAATTAGAACAACTCTATAACAGTCGCTGAAGTTTGAAAAGATTCTATCGACCTTTTGGCATCTCCTATCCCGTTTTTTCATCTTATTTGTAAAGGAGATGCAATAAGATGACGAGCGGAAACCCGGAGCACTTAGATTTCACACGTGTCTAGTTTTATAATCCATTAGAGTTTTTTTGTGGATAATAAACAATTGCATCTGGCGGGTGGGAATGGCCGCCGTCCCACGGTCGTTAGCGGCCTAGATCCGATTAATTTGGCTAATTGTAGTTAGCTAACTGGAGTGTTTAGTTGCACGACTAACAAGTCTATCGTCTAGTCTTAAAATACAGTGCGCATTCCCGCTTTTCCCTGATAAAGTGGTACAGTCAACCAATTTGATATCTAGGCCACTTTGGCCTATGTTAAAGTGACGTTGTCAACCAAAACGTAAGAGACTTCCTATGATTTGGTTTACAACGTCACGTTGACAAAGTCCATAGTGGCCTAGGAAACAAATTGGTTGACTGTACTGCGTCACAGGACGAAATACAGCGAAATTAGCTACTGAGTATCGCATTCATGGTCGATCCTTGTCTCCCCTGTGGCTCTAAATATGATACATTGCAAATCGTTATCGTTATCGATAATGTAAAGGATTGACGGAGGGTGCCGGACGGTCGCGTCAAGTGCTTAATGTTGGTTTGACACTTTGACAGTTTTCAAAAATCGTTTACATCTTGTCTAGAGCCTCTGATCATATATGTATGGATTAACCGGTTTTTTACTAATATTGCTCCTCATAACTCGTCCATTGATTTTTAACCGGGTCTCTATTGACTGCCATAATTATTTTTAGTCATAATGGTGTTTCAAGTCATAATTTTCGCAAGTCATAATGCATTTTTCTCAGAACACGGTTATTTTTTCAGGATTTTTATAAAACTAACCTATTCTAACCTAAATAATCTACACGATAAACGTTTATCAAAAAATGTTACTTCAGCCTGAAAGAAGTTATGACATAAAAAAGTATGACTAACAATACATTATGACCAACGATATGTATGGCAGTCAAGGGGATCCGTTTTTAACCACAGCAAAACCGACTTTTTAGCATAGAGTAGTTAAACTACAGGCCACCTGTTTACTACCATTGCAACGGCGTTAAGATGCGACCCGCAACATAGTAGTTTAGAGGCACTCCACGCGGCGGTAACGTGAGAGTCTTTATTTATCAGCTTGAAAGGAAATGCAATCCTGTCAGCTCGGCGCGTACGAGTATACGATTACAGGATGTGGATGCACTTGCGCCGGCGAGCGGCTGGGACGAGGGTATCACTGCGGTGGGGCTCTTCCCCGGTCGACGATTGATTCCACTGGCAATCATCGTAACATTCATAACTAACGACTTGTAAGGATGCGTTCAAAATACCTGCATGCTTGTCAAATTTCATATCACTGCATAAAAATTACATATCAAAGAGGTATATGCTACGACTGTACATAAGAGAACTTTTACGATGCGACATTGCACTGCTTGTATTGGGAACGCACCCTGAGGGTGTAGAACTCTGTAATAAACTGATGTACCACATTTTATGCATAAATAAATCTTTACTTACTTACTTTCCATCTGGATGGTTATCCGCGGCTTAATGGCGCCTTCAAACCTGTCGCAGACAACACATACTTATAACATGAAAGTTATAACATGATGTAAGTGTACGCCGAATTTCGAACCGTCCCTTAAGCGCGTTCTGAATAAGCATTATAAAGTGTTTTTAATCCACAAAGACCGAGCGCGTCTACTTAATTTGACCTACGTTTATAGGTACAATTTCGCAAATTATAACTCTATACTATGCAACATGATCTACGAACTTTGCACAGCTGCGTCAAAGCAAACGTCTAATGACCAAGGCCGAGTTTTCAAGTGCTTACGGCTCAATTCAGGCTTGTCGTTGGGTTTGAGAACGTTATATTTATAAAAGAACAACCCCTGCTTCAGAATTAATTGAGAGAACCAGAAATAATATGAAACGCTCCATTCTGTTAAGGGTAAGATCCGGTTGACAAGGTATTTGGGCTTGCACTGAGCGTGGCTTTTTGTTAAATCGGTTGATTTCATAAAGCCAGGCTACATGCAGGTCGCTGCAGGGTGCATTCTCAGGATCCAGCCCGAAGTTGTTTTATAACGTATCCTTAAGACTCTCACGGTAATTATTATGCAGAGCCGGTGTACACAGTTACAGACTGGTTAAAACACTCCACTCAACTGTTACCTACGTTTTAACTGGCTGAATGACTGACAGACAATACACATTTGCAATAAATAGATTTACACTCGTATTGTAACGAGCACTACAAAAAGGTTTTGAATTACAACATCTAACGATAGAAAAGCAGAAACGGGTGATCCAACTTGCGTTGCGGGAAAAAGATAACTAAATACCGTAAAACGGGGTGAATAGGGACACGACCTAAAATAAGTCACAACTAGTTACAAATAAGAACAATTATTAAATGGACGATAACGTTACGTGCATTGGAAATAATTTCAGTCTTATAATTAGTAGTATATGCTTCCTTTTAGGTTGTGTCCGTACTCACCCCTTAATTCCTGCTCAGCCCGTTTTACGGTAAGTACTTACATAAGTTTCAAAGCCGTCCTTGACTGAGGCCCGTATTAATAAACTAAGCTCGACTTTAATCCTCGTCTCGAGATGCGTCAACAATGACACTTTTCTATGGTTAAACGTTTACTTTGTCGGGGTCTCAGCCAAGATGAGTTTATTAATACAGGCCTAAGATTTAACAAGTTAGTTAAGTTTTATGGCCATGGATAGAAATAAGTGAAGATGCAATAAGGGTAAGACCGACAACAACCTTAAATTAGAAGAGAGCGTCAAGTTAGAACAGCTAAGATCCAGAAGCTATGTTTCCAGTTGGCTATAAGAACCATAACGATTCGAAACCCTTATTCATCAATATGTAAAGTTGGCAACTTTTTAATCATCCAGTGTCATCAGTGGATCAGATCAAGCCATGTGCGTCCACAATAATGTATGCGAAGAATGTCCATGTCTACTCGAATGTTCCCTGTATCCGCCGAACAAAAAGCACATTACCTTCCATCAAGCCGGAGTCGGAGAAAAAGCGTGCTCGTTTGGTTTTTGCCTTCGTTCGATTTCCTTAGCACCTCGCTGTATGGGTCGCTCATTAGCGATGGCAGGGCGGCCTACACGGGGCGAGTTACTCACTACTTGGCTGTTTAGCTACGGCGCTATTCAGGCGAGTGACTTGACAGGCTGTTCGTCGCACTTCATTAACCTAATATGCGCAAGGATATGCGCTAGAAGCTAAAGCAGCATGATTAACACCAGCTGTTGTGTATTGCTTGCGCTTCCAAGGATTCAGTGGGGCAGGAACCCTGCTTTGAAAATGGAAGTTCAAAGTTACGTTTGTTCAATGTATTTCCCTGGATTTAGTCTCGAACGATGAGTGAAGTTTTGAATTGAAGGCTTCGTGGTAATCTGGTAAGCCGTAGAGTTCGTAGAATAACTCCCTCGGTATACCTTGAACCAATAACAATAATTTATCCGCTAGTTTGGCGCGGGGTTTACTTTATTAATACCAAAATTCCAAATACTCGTGGCAATTTCCGTAATTCCTTCCAAGATAGGGATATTTTATCTTATTTATATGCAAATTAAACGGAAATTGGTCGAACCGTTAAGCCGTGAAAGCGGAACAACCAAACCCGCCTCAGATTTAAAATATTGGTAAGGATAAACCACCCATTGTTTGCCTTAGTTCAACATGTGGGACTGTTTCGTGCGGATTATTATGGTACGGGCTCATAATGAGTGCACGAAACCGATCGATAGCTTGTATCAGTTCATTATGCGGCGTTTTATTCGGTTTACTATATTTGTGTGTCTTTCCGGAACTTTCTCGGTTTTTTGTTCCAATAATTATACGCTGTGTTTATTAGCCTTAATATTAAACTGTGTACCAAATAAGGTGGCAATATGTTACATTGACCCCACCTGTATCCTGATATCCTTATTCGATAGCAATCTATCGCTAAACCATTCATAAATAGCAAAAAACTAATATCGCTAGAGTATCGTGGTACAGGGTAGTGTCGAAGGGTGGTAACCAAAAAATTAAAGAAATTAATTAAAATTTGATAGTGAATATTTATAAAGTAACTATTGTTTTTACACGTACATTATTTTTGTATATATTTTCGTTTAAATACTAACACATCACATAACCGCATAAATGTAAGAGTTTTGTATTAAAATGCCATTATAAAAATATTAAACCAAGTAATTATAGTCAATATAATTATTATATTCAGGGCATTATAAAATCTATTGACGACGCGATAGCCTAGTGGGTAGTGACCCTGCCTACGAAGCTAGAGGTCCTGGGTTCAAATCCCGGTAAGGGCAGATGTTTGTGTGATTAGCGCGAATATTTGTTCCTGAGTCATGGATGTTTTCTAATGTATTTAAGTATATATTTTCTCTATATAAGTATTTATATCGTTGTCTAGTACCCATAGTACAAGCCTAGAGCTTAGTTTGGGACTAGGTCAATTGGTGTGAGATTGTCCCCTTATACATATTTTTTTTTAATTCAAATGAATGTTAATTATAGATACTTTGAAATGAAATTTATAGAAATACATCAGATGCATTCTTGCTGCCACAGATAAAGGTAGGTATCGCTGCGCAAACAAAGCACATATTTGGCATGGTCGGATTGTTCGGCGTACCGGCTCGAAGAAGGGGCGTGTTGGCTGTTCGCGCACAAAAAGGTTTTTGGAAATACGGCGCAGCCACATAACGAATAGCGCATGGTGCTGGCTGAAAACAGCAGCGATGCAATAAAAAATAAATATGTATTCACAAAATCTTACACATCAATCTTATTATTACCCCCTTACTTATAAACGTGGAATAAGCTTGGTATAGTTTATGCCACGCTTTGTCCTTATCAGTAATTGTGACAGTTGCATCTGACATGTGACAAAGTATGGCATAAACTATTCCAAGCGTATTCCACGTTTATAAGTAAGGGGGATATAAGGAGATAACAGGATAGCAAAGGAAAGGATAGGAGCCTGCTAATGTTGCATGTTTTAAAGACTGTATAGACTGATGTTGATGTAATGTTTTGCTACAAAAAGACACAAGTTTTGTAATTCGAAATACATTTATGTATTTATAACTGATTAGCTTTAATGTAATACCTAATGTTTTTCTTCCCGTCTTTAAACTGCCGATTATTAAACTTGATGGTAGAGAAAATTCTGAACCGAACAAATAGCTTCAGTAAGTACAGACACGGGAAACACGAGCATGGGGGATCGAAGGTAATATTTTTTAACAAATTAAGTAGTGTGTTGCCCGTGCGATTGACAATTATTTCATCGAAATTATTTAAAAATGTGGTTTCCAAATGTTTCACATAATCTACGAAAGATTCCGGGGGCGACCTAAGGCCTTCGTAGAAAGAAGATTGCGTGTTACATGCTTTATAATGAATAAACATCGTAGTGTCTTTCATTAGTGGGATATTTTTTAAATATGCGTCAAATTCGAAACAATTATGTTTTTGCGCACATTTGAATAATAGGTAACTGGCAACGTACATAAGAGCATTATCTGTCGGTAAATCAAATCTATAGTCAACTTCACCGTCTATGGCTACAACGCTTGACATTTCTATTGTCTCTGAAGGAAACTGCTTTGATTGAGTTTTCCTTGAAATCATGTTATTAGTTGTTAATAATAAATCACAGAAATCGTTCTCACAGTTCGTAGAACGAGAGTTAGTCAACATGTTGCAAACAAATAATTTAGAAAACGCTCTCGTGAATTGGATGGGAGTCGGCTCCCGGCAATTCCCACCCTGCTGACGCACAGATCTAAACAAAAACTCGAGTGGGTCTTTATTTAATCGTCTTGTAAAAAATAATCTTAAACCTTCCTGTTTTAAATCTTTACACATCATAAGGATTGCCTGTATTGATATTTGAAAGTTTTTGAAGGTTTTAATTCTGTTAGTATCGTCACTGCCTGTCTTTTGGTTTTTAGCTGTTATTGTTTTAAACATTTTCTGTGCAGCTTCTAATATCTTGATTTGACCGTCGTTTAATGACAATGCTAGTTGACATTTGATACCATTCTTGATTTTACTGGAATTCAAAATATCAAATAAATCATTCATTGTTTTAACAAATTCTGCGGTTGGTCTAGCGCCTTCTGGAAGTAATTTGGCGTTAATGAATGTATTAAGTGCGCCATACACGCTTCGGCTAAAAATTTGTGCGGCGTATTTAATTCGCCTCTTTTCAAAATTGTTGAGGTTAATATGGGCATCAGTTATTTTTGGAATGAGACGTAAATTCTGCTCCTTTTGGTGTGAGTACAATCTCCTTATATAGTCGAATGAAATCTTTTGTCCCGCTAAATAAAAATCATGAGTTAGGATGTTATTTCTTACGCTTTTCAGCAACTGTGGGACGTCGAAAATGTAGTAAATTTTGCTATCGTTATAATTGCAGTAAGGCTTTTCTGGAGTTACTTGCTTAATTTCTTTTGCGTATTTATCGAAATTTGATCCCTGATCCGATACGATTGCCATTATTTTGATACCTATTTTAATTAACTTGGATATAACTTCGTTAATCCACTCATCTATATCTTGTAAATGTTTAGTACCAGCTAGTAAGGCGTACCCAACAGGCTGCTTCCAATTTATAGCAATTCCCTGTAACAAGATAACATACGCATTTGAAACTATTTCTTTGGTCACATTCTCATTAATGTTATGCAAGCCAATTATCTCATCATTTTTTATATCGTAATATAAATTACGTTTCAATACCATCTCATCAACACACAGTGTGCAGTACTTCGCTTGATCAGGCAAAGATTTTAACTTTGAAGCAATCGTATTTAAAATCTGTTCATTTATTCCAGGTCGAATATGTAATTTAAATCTAGATAAAGTAGTTTCACTCGGTAGTTTCAGAACTTTTTCCAAGCCACGATAAGTTTGAGGACTCGAATAATGCAAATTCAGCGCAAGAAAATTAAATTCTGCATCGTAGCGAATAACATTGTATATATTTCTCAAATTGTTTTGCCACTCTATAAGCTTATAAAACCCTTTAGTAATTTCATCGTCATGGTCGTCAGATGAAACTAGTGAAAGAGAGTTGTTGGCTTTAATTTCTTGTTTTATTGTATTAAGCTCAAGTTGCAGCCTCCTCCTCTTCCTTTCAGACTCCAGCAATTGAGCATGGAGCTTATTTTTCCCAGGCGTATTAGATGAAAGCGCTATTGATGTCTGTGAACTTTGTTCAACTGCACTGTCAGATTGTAAACCAGAGGTGGTCATAGTGGAAGCATTAATTCGATCAGTAGAGAACAGACTTACATATGTACACATAGAATCCTTGGTTTGTGTAGATACATCTGAAAAAATCGTATTTTCTGTTTTTTTATGATTTTTTGAAGTACTTGGCTGGGGTTCGGTCAGGAATTTGGTTGGTACTGCGCCTGGTAGCAGTTTTCGCATAAGGACAGAAGACATCATTGAGTCTTCGAAATGAATTGAGCATACTCTGTAACCTGACGGCTTTAAATCTGTTTTATTTAATAAATCCGGTCTCCCGATTTGTTGTAACCATTCATTTCGCCTGAAAGATAAAAAAAACAACATCAATAAAAAGTTCCCAGAAAACTCTTAGATAAAACGATAAGTACAGTAAGAACACAACTGATATGGCGTGTCATGAATCTTTGTTCGCGCAGACACGAACCACGATTCCGATGATTTCCGAAAGCCAGATTAAAACCCACGATCCGACTTGTACGTAATAGTTATAAGGTGCAAATTAACTTGCATCTATTTTTTCCATCTCACTCGCGCACGGTTGACGGCTAGCGGCTGCCTGAATGTCACGCGGGCGCGCGTCAAAATGGCGTCACTAATAACCAATAATAGCACAGAATACAACCTCGCAATGCATGGATCATTCTGATTGGTTCCCGCACTTCGAAAAAATGACATCTGCGCAGGTACATTGGTAAGCCATATCGGTTGTGTTTTAATGTACGTGCCACGACGATTTTTTCGAAAACATCATAGCCGCCATCTTGAATTCCTATTATAACAATATCATTTTCGAACTATCTTGAAGCCCTTCAAAACGATACCCATGCATAACGAGTTTTTCGAAAACATCATTCCGCCATTTTGAATTAAGTACATATTTGATAGTAATAATGACCTTGAGATATTTTACAAACGTCCCGGCGCTCACTTTGTAAAAGTACCTACTTATCGCATTGCGTGTATTTAGTATGAAGTGTCCATCCATGGTATCGGTTACAATGACCCCAAGATAAAAAAAAGCTAGTATCAAGGTTTTATATGACGACGGCAAATCATAAAAGCTTTGACAACGACGCCCCGGCACGTGACACGTGACCTTCAAAGCGCGTTCAACGTGTTTAACATAATAACAGTAGGTATGTATAAACGATTGTAACATCGTCGAAGGGACATCAAATTTCCAGACAGTGGTAAGAACCCGTTTATACTTCATACCTAGTGCAATTTCATTTACATTTACCTAGGTACTAAATAAGTAATAAAAAGATAAACTTACCTGTCACAGTCTGCCGGCAACGTAAAAAAAGAACAATTTACGTCCTTTTGTTTATTTAAACATCCATTTACAGAACAGTACGTGTAACCGCTTTTCGGAGTGCGTTTCATCGTGCGTTTTACTATGAACACTACAGAACCAGTAAATAATAAAAAGTATAAAGTTAAACACACAAAACTAACTTTTACTACGTAATTACGGCACGCTGAGACCGAGCCGAGCGTTTAAGTCGGCAGAACGTGGCGTACACGTGCTCACTCGCTCGGTGCCGGCGGCAGACTGATATTGACATCCATTCTCAGAATGGCCGAGCGGGAAGGTCAAAATGGCGGCGCGACACGCCCAGTGCGACCTGCGTGTCTAGTATGGTTGCGTTTACCGCGTGACAAAATGTGGATAAAGCATCCGTCACTCTCGTATTTTTTTTATACCTACGTGCCAAAAAGTGAGGGATGTTTTATCCACATTTTGTCACGCTATAAACGAAGCCATACCTGGTAGTATTCCTTACACCTCATTTTATAATTCCTGTGACAGCTCATGTTAAAACGTATTACACCTTGTTTCTTTACATAAATACTACATTGGTAGGTACACACCTAGCGACCCCCTTCAGAAACATAAATAATTAATAATTAATCGCCTATTTTTATGTGAGTATATAAAAATAGGCGTGTATTTTCAATTAAGCAGCCTTATACGTTCGACCCATCGTGATGCTGAAAATGCACGCGCTACAATGTGTTTTGTTCGCACTGACGGGACTACTTAATCTCGCCGCTTGGATATCACTCGACAGTCCGCACGACCGGCGTTGTTTACAGAATCACTACCCTGATGTAGGTAGGTACATACATACATTAAATCACGCCTGTTTCCCAATTTCTTTCGCTTCTTCCACATTCATACATCGAGTCATGCACGCACGTCGGTTTCGGGTACTTTAAGATTCGGCCCTTTTCCAGTATTTCACCGATTTGACTCGAAAAAGTACGCCTAGGGCGGCCCCTTCCGACCCGTCCACTCACTATCGATGTGTATATCTCTTTCGTCAATCTTCTTTCATCCATCCTTTCCAAATGACCGAACCATCGAAGCATGCCCTTTTCAATCTTAGTCAATACATTTTCTTTATTTTTCTTTTTATTTGTAGGTAGGTAATATTAGGTATAATGCGGGTTAAGTTAAACAAGAGATCATGGTAATAAACTTTTAGCAATTACGTGATATAACAACATTAGTGAGCGTTTTAGATGCGTGCCAAGTGAAGATAATTAGTGATGCTACTGGCCTCGTGTAAACCGCCCCGAACTCGCCTCCCGCCACTAATGGAGGCATTCATTACCCAAACAAAGAGATCCGCTCGCGAATCCGTTAATTAGTAGCCGGCAATTACGGCGCCGCGTGCGGTCGCACACGAGAACTAACCCCAATTCTTTATCATTAAAGGTGGTTTTTAAACCACGTGATTATCGTGTCACGATTAACAATGCCGATTACTTACTTTCTAAAGCTCTTATATCGGTAATAATTGTGAAAAAAATTAAACGTTGTCATCGATAAATAGAGTTGTTATTGCAAAGTCATTACAGACCAAGATATGAGGAATATTAATAGTGATCACAATAGACCGGGGTCAAAACAAAATCCCTACAAACGCTGGGCCCATAGAGTAATTTGCGAGGGATTTGTCCCGAAATATCGTGACGGGCGAAACCGCGATACGCGGCAGCCCCAAATCTATATACTGGCGGTATCTATGTATTAGAGGTAGGTAACCTATTTGTAAGTACTCACTGGTTTCCTTGGTTTCTCGGCTTCGTCCAGGGGTGCGATTTGTGTAACTGTGATGTGTGTGTGAGTGTATGTGTGGTTCACCTCCTGTTACTGGTCCAGGCAGCACCCAATCTTCACGGTCACTACACGCGGCCAAAGCTAGCACTCCACACCGTTCACAATAATCAAAATAATCACTGCGCCAAGGGCCTAAGGGGCCAGCAACACTCGGCGAAGCTTCTAAATTCAAAAACCCTCTTAATCCGGGGTGATTAACACAAATACAATGCAATCAAGTTAATAATCCAAAACGCCGGCCGGCTTTTTACACCTCGTTAGCAAGCAACAAATTAGACAAGTCAAGTTAACCTCACAATCTGTCAAACGTCAAGTTAATAGCACAGACTCGGTGACGTCTGTCACAGATTAAAAATTACTTTCAAATCGGTTCCGAACAATCCCCCGCTCCAGGCAGATCTCGTCTGCCTGTTAATAAATGGGCAGGCGGGCCAAGCTCGCTACAGCTCGTTTCAAAACCGAATCTCCGACCATAACCTCAGCAACTCTGGGAACCCCGTCAGACCCATAAAACAAATTTACAATGCGTCCACGACGCCAATACAAAGGTAACAAATTAGATTCCTTAACCAATACAAGATCTCCAACTTTGGGAGGATCAGTTTTGTCAGTCCACTTAACGCGCTGCTGCAAAATATGCAAGTATTCTAGCGACCAGCGATGCCAGAAGCTCTGGGTCATTTGCTGTAGCAATTCAAAACGAGTTAAGCGGGACGATTTTACTTCCCTGAAGGGGTATTCAGGCAGGGCGTTAAGGGGCTGACCAATCAAGAAATGACCAGGAGTCAATGCTTCTAGATCATTTGGGTCAGACGAGATAGGACAGAGGGGACGCGAGTTGAGGACGGCCTCAATTTTACAAAATACCGTTGCAAGTTCCTCAAACGTTAATATCGTTTCACCAATAACACGGCGGAGATGCGTTTTTGTAATTTTAACAACAGCTTCAAAAATACCACCCCAATGTGGACAAACTGGGGGGTCAAATTGCCACTTAATGCCCATTCGGGACATTGCAAATCTTAAAATATTTTTATCACTATTCAAGTATTGACAAACTTCGTTTAAATAACGATCAGTGCCCTTATAGTTAGTGCCATTATCAGAGCGGATCAAAGATGGCAGTCCACGGCGGGACACGAATCTACTTAGCGTCGCAAGAAACGCTTCCGTGCTGAGGGCACTTACCAGTTCCAAATGAACTGCTTTGGAGGCCAGACAGACAAACACACACAAATATGCCTTGACAGACCGAGCGTTACGAAGCTGAGAGGACTTTACCAAAAAAGGGCCGGCGAAATCCGTGCCCACACAAGCAAATGGCCGGTTCTCCGAAACTCTGTCGGAGGGCAAGTCGCCCATCATCGGCTGCGTGGGTGTGGCCGTCAAACGATAACACGGCATACATTTGAAAATAATGCTACGAATAGTGCGTCTGGCAGACAGAATCCAAAATTCACGCTGCAAGATGGCTACAAGGGCATTGCAGCCCGCGTGCGCGTTAGTAATGTGTCGATCCGACACCAACAAATTCACCAAAGATCCTCCTTTAGGGAGCAACAAAGGATGGCGAGCCCCATAAGGCAAGTTCGAGTTTCGCAGTCGTCCGCCGACTCGAAGCAGACCCGATCCGTCTAGAAATGGATTCAAACGAGCAATGGGACCCTTAACCGTCAATCCTTTTTCAAGACCTTTAATAGTCGATTCGAAATGTTCGGCTTGTACTACACGAACCCAATACATCAAGGCCTCTTGGCGTTCCGAAGGCGACAAAACCGATGTCAAATCTTTATTAGTTGGGTTCCGTCCGTTGCGTATGAGACGCCGGATCCAACCGGTCACACCGATCAATTTTGACAGCGAACTGTACCTGTCCAAAAGAAGATTCAAATCATAACCAGGTTGCGTTTCCACAACGCCAACACGTAAACCTGGCAACGCCTCTGGAGAGGAGAACCGATTCTGGGGCCAGGACGCCTCAGGGTGCGTCAACCAATCTGGTCCCCACCAAAGAGAATGGTTTACAAGTGCAGGAGCCTCGCAGCCTCGCGAAGCGCAGTCAGCGGGGTTCAATTCCCCTGGGACATGTCTCCAGATCAGCGGGGTCACAGAGCTCTGGATCTGTGAGACTCGATTCGCAACGAAAACCTCTAAGTTATGTATGGAGGTGCGGAGCCAACAAAGAACAATCTCACTATCAGTCCACGCAAAAGCATCTGAGATCTCAACTGTACGACCCAATGTATCACAAACATGATTGAGGAGTCTAGTAAGGAGGGTTGCTCCGGACAATTCCAATTTAGGAATAGTTAACCTAGTCCTGATAGGAGCCACCTTACTCTTAGCCATCACCAAATGAAGCCCTACGTGCCCGGATTGACTAATAGTCCGCAAGAATACCACGGCCGCGTAGCCTCGTTCGGACGCGTCACAAAACCCGTGGAGACTAGCTCTACATTTGCCGAACGGCAGAAAAAGTCTGGGCAAAGAAATCCGGTTCACGTCCGGAAGTGCAGAAACAATCGAACGCCATTCCCTCAACAATTCTCCCTGGAGGGGGTCGTCCCAAGTAGCTTCCGCAATCCACAACTTCTGCAGAAAACACTTAGCCAGAAAAATTACAGGTGTGATCCATCCATTAGGATCGAAGGTCCGAGCAACAGTCGATAAGACCGAGCGCTTCGTCCAGGTCTTAGGGGAATCCAACTTAACCCGATAAGTGAAGACATCCTGGACGGGCTGGTACTGTATGCCAAGGACCGCAATCAAATTGGGGTTGTCAGCATCTTCAAACAGGAGAGGATCTTGTTGATGTTCCACCGGGAGGTCAGTCAACACGTCGGGGCAGTTTGACAACCACTTACGCAATTCGTAACCTCCTGACTTCAGGATAGCAATCAACTCATCCCGTAAAATCAAAGCCTCTGTAACGGTGGATGCCCCAGTGCACACATCATCGACATACACTGAATCCTGCAAGATGGCCGCCGCACGAGGATAGTTCAATCGTTCACGATGAGCCAACTCCAACAAAGTCCGGATTGCAATATATGGACTGGATTTAAGTCCGTACGTGGTAGTGTTCAACTCGTACACTCGCATCGGATCACAAGGTCGCTCACGCCACAAAATCAACTGATAACGCCGGTCATCTCGGTGCACCACCGATTGTCTGAACATCATTCGGATGTCAGCCACAAAAACAATTTGATGACGGCGGAAGTTGGTGAGGATATCCGAAATGTCCCTGTGCAGTTTGGGACCGGAGTGCAAACACTGGTTCAAAGAAACCCCATTTGACGTAGGGGCCGAACCGTCAAAAACTACTCTAATCTTGCCACCGGGAGTCTTCAAAACCGCATGATGAGGCAAGAAGTAGTGCTCGAGCGAACGCCAATCAATAGCTGAGGGTGACATATGTCTTAAAGCCTCGTACTCGCGCATAAATTCAATGTACTTACTACGAAAATCCGAATCCCTCTTCATTCGGCGCTCCATGGACAACAACCTTTTTTCCGCTAAGGCATGAGAGTGACCGAGAGGGGGGCGTGCTGCCCTAAAAGGCAACCGAGTGACAAAACGACCATCAGCGAGGCGACCAGTATTATTCTGGTAGGACAATTCGCACTCCTGTTCCGCTGGATCGACTCTGGGAGCCTGGGGGGGCTCCTCGACCTCCCAGAAACGCTGGACAGCGTCAGAGAGTGAGAGCCCTACTGCAACAATTTGGTCTTCAACCCGTGGGACCGAACCCCTCAAAACGGGACCGAGAAAACTGAAACCAAAAATAGTTTGCAAAGCAATTAGACCGTATGGTTGCAAAACCCGCTTTTCCCCGGACAAGATCAAACCCAACACATCAACACCCAGGAGCAGGTCGATGGGTCCAGGTACAAACCACTGAGGGTCAGCGGGAGTCAATTCCGACACCAATTTCACCACGGCAGGGGAGATAGCCACCTGCGGGTTTGTGCCCAAAATATCATTCAATACAACGGCCTTGGTCACAATAGTTGGCCCACTATTGACAGGCGTAAAACAAACTTCAATTTCTCCCCTTGGACCCTCTACCTGAACGCCACCGACACCGTGGATGACGACAGGGTAGGGTCCGCATGGGATGCCCAATCTCTTCACCAAAAAGGACGACGCAAGACAGCCCTGGGCACCCGAATCCAAAAGGGCACGAACCAACAAAGAGTTACCCTTCGGGCCCCAGACCCTGACACAAACAGTTGGGAGAAGAACTGTCTCAGGGCGGGCGGCTGTAGTGGAAGAGAGAGTGGCAACTACCTATTGGGGGCAACCCTCATCGGGTTGCCGACAACCCTCATAGGAGTCGTCTTGACGAGCAGGCAAAGCCCAATTCGACCGCAGATAGTGTTCCACCGGTACAACCGGGCGACTCCCCGGGTAGTAGCCTATCGTGCGGCCGAACTGGGGCGGGCGGCGCTCCAAACGTGGTCGCTCGCAAAGTGGTGGGGAAAACCTGGGAGGCGTGGTGCGGCGCCGAACCGCTGCAAACCTCTCCTGCCGTCGAGGAGAGGGGGGAGGGGTTCCCCCGCCCGTGGGCGGCGAGACCTGACAATCCTCCTCTTGGGGTTGGTGGGGGTGAGAACCCCCGCCCGTGGGGGCGCGTCCAGCACCATCATCCCGATCAACCCCGTTTCGGTTGGCACACAACAGCGGGTGGTGCTTCCCACGGCAGTACGGGCAAGGCTCCGGCCTAGAACAGTCCCGCTGCAAATGTTGCCCCAAACATGAATAGCACCACCGGCGATCATTCGCAATTCCGCGCCGATCCTTGACCTTTCTGTGGAGGAATCGAGGGCACGCTGAAACAAAATGATCATCAGCATTGCAATAGGCACAGCTGCGAGAAACTTGAGCCGTCGCAAATCTAGGTGCCGGGCGGCGTGGCTCCACCACCCCTCGGGTAGGGGGGCGAGCAACAACACGTCGCTGCACCGGAGGAGGCCCCTCTGGGGCCCGCGGGGAGCCGTCAACACCAGCGTTGTCCAACAGGCGGCACTCCTCATCCAAGAATGTCAGCAGGTCCCCAAACAGCGGTAATTGTGTGGCACTGTCACCACCATGCTTTTGTTCAAAACGGACTTTTAAGTCCGTAGGCAAGCGCGACAAAACGATATGCAACAACATAAATGACCACTCGTCCACAGGCAGACCAAGGCGCCTCAACGCATTCAAGGCGATCACCATTGGATTTACCAGATCCCTTCTCAAGGTGGCAACCCTATGTATATGAGGAAGCCCCAAAATCTGAGCCACATGGGTATCCGCCAAACGTCGAATGTTGGCATATCGTTTAACCAAAAGTTCCCTTGCCGTGGGATAATTTTGGTCTGTGACCTCCAAATGGGAGACAATACCTAGGGCCTCTCCCTTTAGTGTGGAGAACAAGTAGGCCAACTTTTGACTAGGTGCCAAGTCATTCCGAGCATCTACCAGACTGGTGAACAGATCATGGTAGGCGGTCCAACATTTCAAATCCCCATCAAAATGGGGCAAGTCCAAAGTGGGCAAACGCCCAAGGAGTGGTGGAGGGGATCGTGTCTCCACAGTCAAAGCACCCTGCTGTACCTTGCTAGCAGCCTGAACAACACTATGCGACAACTCATAAAACTGTGTGATGTCTGTCTCAAGCATATCATCTACCTTTTCACCTAAAGCCAAAAGCTCCATATAGCAGTTTTGGACTACTTCACCCCGGGCTGGTAACTCAGCTGATCTTGCCAGAAGGGCATCGATTCGGTCAGGTCGGTCAATCAGTTGAACCACTGAGGACAACCATCTCAATTCCGCCCTGATCTTGGCTGCCAACCTTGCCATGTTTACAGGGTAACAAACAAAGAAACAACACAATAAGACCCAGGTAAATAATTAACTTTAAACTATATTGTTTGAGAATACAAACCACAAAATAATATAATTTAATTTAATATTCACTACTGAACCCTGCAAAAGGTTGTTTGCAGATCCCTAATCCAATTAATATTCTATGAAGAATATATATGATTTATTTTTAAATATAATTTTAATTATATTGTTCAATACAGAACCCTAAAAATAATTCAAATTATATTGTTCAATACAGAACCCCAAAAATAATTCAAATTATGTTGTTCAATACAGAACCCCAAAAATAATTCAAACTATATTGTTCACTATTCTCATTAGATTGAGCACAATAAAAAGGTGAGATAATTATCTCCACAACAATTTATAAAACCAAGTATATAGTTTCAACACTTTCAATAAACAAAATAGCTGACCTATTATATAACCTTTTTATCAGCGGTAACTAGTCTTTTACAAATTAAACAATTACAATTAATTACAATGAATCACAAGGTGAGATTATATCTCCTCAACAACCCTTATCAAGTTAAACCTAGTTCCACTGTGGGTCAAACAAATAAAACCTACCAGCACAGTCGGGAACTAATACCTAACCAAAGTAAACAATTCAACAATTGGTTATAACAAAACCCAAGACAAAGTTAGGTATTTAGTCAGTTTGACTGCTTATACATAAATTCAACCAAAAATGTGGTTTTTAAAACCGCGCTCTGCTACCAAAACGTGATCACAATAGACCGGGGTCAAAACAAAATCCCTACAAACGCTGGGCCCATAGAGTAATTTGCGAGGGATTTGTCCCGAAATATCGTGACGGGCGAAACCGCGATACGCGGCAGCCCCAAATCTATATACTGGCGGTATCTATGTATTAGAGGTAGGTAACCTATTTGTAAGTACTCACTGGTTTCCTTGGTTTCTCGGCTTCGTCCAGGGGTGCGATTTGTGTAACTGTGATGTGTGTGTGAGTGTATGTGTGGTTCACCTCCTGTTACTGGTCCAGGCAGCACCCAATCTTCACGGTCACTACACGCGGCCAAAGCTAGCACTCCACACCGTTCACAATAATCAAAATAATCACTGCGCCAAGGGCCTAAGGGGCCAGCAACACTCGGCGAAGCTTCTAAATTCAAAAACCCTCTTAATCCGGGGTGATTAACACAAATACAATGCAATCAAGTTAATAATCCAAAACGCCGGCCGGCTTTTTACACCTCGTTAGCAAGCAACAAATTAGACAAGTCAAGTTAACCTCACAATCTGTCAAACGTCAAGTTAATAGCACAGACTCGGTGACGTCTGTCACAGATTAAAAATTACTTTCAAATCGGTTCCGAACAAATAGTGAGTCGACATAAAGCGTTGGTTAGTGTTGTCCAAATTTAATCGAACCGTTATCGATAAATATTTGAACTCAGTAACGCTGTGAATATTGATGGAGACTAATGAATGAGTAAATTTTGGCCTGTTTGTTTACGGCGTGTTGGTTCGGCGCACATTTTAAAGCGCAGGTACTTTCGTTTAATTAATGCATTCATTATACACATTCATCGAATAATAATTCAACGCTAACAGGAGCAAAAAAATGCACAGCATAATTAATCAAGGATCGACCCCCGGCCCGCAGCCCCGCTAGATAATTCTGAATTTAGTTGCCTTGGTAGCAGCCCTCTATTTCACCACTGAGACAATGACAGGTGACAGCTGACAATTCGATAAACATTGCAAATTTAACAAGCTTTCACATTAGTGGGATTCATATCTGCTGCGCCGTGTACACTGAAATGTCACCTGTCACCTGTCATTGTCTGGATGGTGAAATAGGGGGCAGGTAGCGGCTTGGCCGAGCTAAGAATCTGCAAAGAGGTGGGTTCCACCACGACGACCCTAAGCCTGGGCAACATAACAATTAACTTTATTGATGAAAACTAAATATTTAATATGCGATTACGAGTACGGTTTATGTCTCTACAAAACTTACATTATTAAAAACATTGTCTGAATTAGGATGGTCTGAAGACGAAAGTTTTTGCCCACTGTGTTGCCAGTTGAATAAGAGCTGTCAAAACGTTAACAATATTATGAGAATGATATACTTACCTCGTAGACAAGACGGCCCGCACGGGTAGCACAAGTTGTATTTTATCGCTTGTCGCTCAGTGCGTCTCTATCGTTACTGACTAGATAGAAAGGGAGATCCGAGCAGTGCTGACAAGATCATGTAGTCCTTAAAAAACTGAAGTTTGAAGTCAACGTTAGCCCCGGGGCATTTTCCTTGATTCCGAAATAAGAACAAAGTTCCAAATTTAAAATTTAGTGTTTCGGCTTCGGACTAATCCACTTAGTTCACTTTCCCCTCATATGTAGTTGGGCGGCCATTTTATCTTTTATTAATGAGCCCAATTAAATGCTGTAATTAATTAAATATTAACGCAACCCAAATGCGAAAGCTTGTAATTAGGGTCTAGGCGGAATTAACAAGCCTCGTACAGTTATTATTGCTGCGCTACCAATTAGCAATTATAACTTTAAATGCTTGTATATTTTTGCAATTAGATAGTAAAAATTTTATTCACAATTAAATAGATAGAAGGTAGTAAACGTAAAGAGAAATAAATAAATTAAATTAAACGAGTCCTTGGGTCTAAGACTAAGACCCGACATACCTAACTAAAACAACAGTGTATTCAATTCACTATAATATATTTCTCTAAGTACGTTTATCGTTATCTAGTGGGACAATCCTGGAGCTTAGTTTGGGGCTAGGTCAATTTGCGTGAAATGTTCCCCTCATATTTATTTTATTTTAAATAAAATAAAAAATATGATGCCATAGCTGTTAAGAAATATAAAATGAAAATACATGAGACTATTAAACATTAATGACTTACTTATGAGTGTAAAAGGTACTGAAATTCAAAATTATTTTGATTTAATATTATTATAATCATGTTATCTATGCCATAAACTATAATTAATTGAAATGCATTATGAATATGAATAGTGAAATAAAGGAAAAGTAGTAATAAATAAATAAAACAAAAAACTTACTGGCACAATTCCATTTTTATGCATAGTATTTATGATTTTGGTACCCTATGACACCACATAAAATCGCACGACAGTAGATAGGTACCTACCTAGGTACTTTATCGGAGATCATCACAAAGATGCTGTTGGAGGACGGATGCGCATCGTTTATGCATTGTTGCATAAAAGCAATCCGTGCTCGCCGATAAACATTTTGCTCGATGCACTGCAGTATCGGTAGACCCAATCTCACCCTTGATATATGCTATTTTTTTTTTGCATTGCTGGCTGCAAGCTGCAAGGGTCATGCTTTAAATAGCGTGAGTTTCACGCCATTAGAACTCCGTGCAAACCTTCGGACTTTATAGTTCCCGAAGGCTTTCCTAAACAGGATTAACGACTGAGTATACACGGACAAATCGCGGGCAAAAGCTGTAACATAAACGAATAAGAAGCCTAGTGTCGCGCAGGATGTTTACGGGAACAATGCACAATCACGGAACGAATCGGCCGCGCCACGAGAATGGCACATTGCTGAATGAACACATTGCTGCCGCCGATTGCCTCCAACTTGCTCGGGCAGGGCAGGCGTTCTCTTGGAAAACATGGCCGCTCACTATGTTCTTTGCTAGACAGTTATTACATAGGGGCCTTCAAGTAAAGATGTTTCATTTCCTTAAAAGGCGGGCGACGGACCGACGACCCTTGAGTGGCCGGTGTTTGTGGGTGGTGATAACCCGCATGCTCGGCAGCCACTCTCTTGCATAAAGTCGTTAGATACAACACATACATTTGAATTAAAATATCATACAATCGTCAATTGATTGTTGCAAAACAAATGAATAATCCTTATCTTCTGTAAATTAAGAATCAAGTTAAGTGTCCCGCAGTGGTCCTTGTCTTCAAAAAACATCTTTTGACAAACTGACATTTAGAAAAGAGATACTTTCAGCCGCTTTATTTTACAGTTTCATAAATCTAACGTAACCTAACTTATTTAATAAGCCCATGTAACCTTTGTAATATGTAATGGTTTAAGCACAAACACGTTTTTGCGAAATTAAAGTTTGTTCAATTTCAACAAACGGTTGTCTGGCCCGCAAAACTAAGTTTCACACATTTAATGAAATTTTTGTATAGTTTGTCAAATGATGATTTGGTCAAAAGTCGGGATACCGGTCTTTATTCATCATTGGTTCCATCGCCTTACGACCTTGATTTAGCTGCGTCAAAAATATATACACATGATAGCATTTTTTACGAATTGATGAATCAAGTCGGCGCTCCGTGAATATTTATTAAACTAAGGGACGAATTATTTAAGAGCTAAGCTAGCTAATTCGATTTCATTCAAAGGAGTTTTACTTGAAATCCACTGTGAGCCCTACATTTGTAGAAACTCTTTCAAATCGCTTATCAAGATATTGGCGATTGATTACCTAAACCCTCAAAACGCGAATGCTCTAACTAAAGAATTTACTCCAGACCGCAACTTCAATTCAGACGGCGAATAAGCTAATTCACTCAACAAACCGCGTACTAGCGTTCAATCTCTGATTAAGAGCAAGACGAGGCGAGGACAAGGAGGTAAAATACTTTGATGAGATACAACACAGGTATGTTCTTCAGGTTTATACATGTCTCTCACTAGTTCTCATACGCTTTTACTAAGAGCGAGTAAAAGATAAATTAAAACTCAAAGCCCCTTCTAAGTTCTTACAGACTGTTAGAGCTTGATAACTGTAAGCTGTAATGAGTATGCAGGATAACAATGTATAAGTGTCTGATCAGTGTAATGATAGCAGGAATCAGGCGAGGAATAGGGGTCAAATAATGAGACCTCGGAGCATGCCATTACAATTAGAAAGCCGAGTTGGAAACCCAATCTCTTTAATATAGTAAATGTTAACTGAGGACTGAATAGCACAGTGGTAGATACTCCCGAGTAATATAACAATGATGTGTTCAGGTCAGGAGAAAAGGCGTCTATTGTTCAAGCATGCTGTAATTATTCATAATCATTGCCTGAGATACATAGTGATCTATTCAAGTCATTTGCCATTCATTAAGAGGATTGTGAGGCCCCGCTAAAATCGCGTAGCTGTCAAAAAAAACCATGCAAATTTTGCTCCGGGCGATAACGGTTCTCACCCCTAAATGAAGTCCCATTTCCACGATTTTTGAGTATGTTGTAGTTTTTATAAAGAACCAGCGAGGCTATTGCCTAACGCACTCGCAATCGCAACTAACTTCAAAGTGGAACAATTGTTTTCATTTTGTATGCAGACAAGCCTTCGATTTTCAAAATGAAAACAATTGCTGTTGGGAGTTCGTTAGGCGATAGCCCCTCGGGTCTGTACATTTCTGTTTTATTTTCATTTGTTTCATATTAAGAAATATTTTATTGGAAAGGAAAACGTATAGACGTAGTTTTTCATGATATTTAAACATTCAAAAATCAAAAAAATCGGAATAGGGTTAAGGGGAGAGAAACGTTATCGCATTTGGAAAACTCTTAAACGCTCTTAAAAGATGAAACTAACGTTACCTAGCTTGTGCAAGCACTTCGTCTCGTCTCGAGATATCTTTTTATGGTGGAGATGGTGGTTTTGCTATAATCGTTTGCGGCCTCGACTTTATCTGTGCTCATAGAACCGCAGTTGCTCAACCGTCAAGACGGCGCTTTTTTATTCTGCATCTTTGTTCTGGATTTATGTTGGGATTATCTTTGCCTTGAGATTTTCGGAATAGAGGTTAGTCTGTTGTTCGCGTTTCAAAGCCGGCTGTAATAACCGGTCCGGCCGCTCCTGGGTGGAGCCAAAAGGGTCAGTGATTCAGCCTAACCATTGACCTATTTAGGTATAATGCGTCGAGGGGACCGCTACAGTAGTTGTCGCTGGCTCGAGGGCAAAAGAATAACAGCTAAAAATAGGTCAATCTGATGGTCCGGCCAAAACCAGTTGCAATGAAATGCCAGTTACATGAGAATTAAACGCAATTTAATTTCAAACCTGGTACCTAAATGAAACGCAAGTTAGTCCACCAGTTGTTTTTTTTTGTACTGCTTGGACACCAAAATGTAAGAATCGTAGTGCGCTTCATTTGGAGGATAGTTTTGGCCAGAGAAATCAAAAGTGTTATCCAGAATTTAACTTTCCAATGATAAACAGAAAATTATTCTCTAAGCAGATTGCAAACCGCTTATTACAAACTATATATAACAAAACTCTAATACATTTTTTATGCTTTCCCATCAAGCGCAACTTTAAGTTCCCACAGTACCAAAACAGTACGTCACTCCATTAGTGCGCTCCCTCTTTTTACGATGCACAAGAAAGAGTGGGCTATAACGACCGAGTCGTGAAAATGACATATGACACCGGAAATTTTAATGGCCGCTAAGCGGAGTGTGAATTTTGCCAGATGTCAGTACATATGCCGTGGGCGTGCTGCGAGCCAGCCGGTCTCGGGTTGCGAATACTACGATCGTTCAGGCCACGTCATTATAACCTTCAATCACCTTTGTCCTATGTCACCTGTACTGGATCGAAATAGAAATGTACTTCCAAGTTAAGTTGCAATATAATCCCAGAAGTTTGGAAATCTTTTCAAAATCATTATCGGAAATATTTGAAAGCATTTACAATATCAGAAGTCTGTGTACAGTCAAACGAATGGATTTCTGGGCCATAGTAATGGAACTAGCCAAAGTGAAGTAATGATTCAACCTAACCTAACTTTTTAGGTTTTAACTGATTTTGGTATAGTCCATATGGCTTGACATTCCTTTTGATATATCTTGAGAGTTAAATCTCACTTAAGATCAGTATATTAACACGACTCTCAGTATTGTGACTACGTGTCTAAGGGAGGTTCAAGCGTAAGTAGGTAAAATAAAAGAATACAGTAGCAAGCTACCTGGGTAAACAATCGAAAGGAAAACACGTTTGAAGTACATTGAACGGCAGTAGTTATACGGCGGCAACGTCATTCAATCCGAACAATAAAGTGCAGGCTTCAACGTATTACGAGCCTCCGTAAATAGTCTTTTACCTATACCAGCAAAGTTAAAGCAGATTGGACTACGAGTCTAACTTGTTTGTTATATTTATATAGATATTGCAGTAATCTCGTCAGTATAAGTCGATAACTTAATAAAGCGACGGCTGCATTGCGCATTGTCGGTGAACCACTTCAGGGTTGTGGCGTGTGTGTGTGTGTAGTGAAGCCAACACAACATGTAGCACTAAATTGACACGCACACGTCACGGCCTGTGTAAGATTAAATGTCAGCTCCGATTGCATGTAGGTACAGTCAACCAATTTGATTCCTAGGCCGCTATGGCCTATGCCAACGTGATGTTGTAAACCAAATCATAAGAAGTCTCTATGTAAATAAGTTAGTCTGTAAGTAGTTTTGGTTGACAAAGTCACATTACATAGTCCATAGTGGCCTAGGAATCAAATGGACTCATTGTACAATCGACAAAATGAACCCACCAATCCCACCATAGAACTCATACGTTTCAAATGAAATCGTGAGTATTGCCAAACAAAATTGGTTTTATTGTGGGCTTACATACAGTTTTAACAATATTGAATTTGATTTGACTGTCATGTCTGTACATGCGTACACACACATACACAAACGTTCGGTTAAAGTAATTTAGCTGTAACCGGCCGCACTCGCGCATACGATACGAGTAATATCATAAAACATGTTACAGCACACGGGGTCTGTTACAAAGAGCGGCGGGGTGACGCCTCCGGGCCCAGCGAGGAAATGTTTCTTGTATCATACCCAGTGCCATGAACTCCTTTAGGAGTTCTTTCTGTAAACAATATCAAGTACTTGAGCATTGAAGTGTTAACGAATTCACTGCCGATGGCTCGTAATTTAAGTTCGTTCCGTGAGGAAATTATAAAGGCTGGCAAGCTAGTAATGTTGATACGGCGTGTAATCCGCGTCTCACGATTTTAAAGCCCTACGAATCGACGCGGGGATACACGTTTAAATGATCGATAAAATGTGTTATTAGTGTTATTACGCTACTCTGAATACAGAAGTTTGAAGTTGCGTTATCTCCTTGTCATTCTCCAGATTAACTTGTAGTGAACAAACTGTGTTTATTACTTTATTACGACTTTTAGATTACGTTTCGTCTACAAGTGATAGTTCCGTTAACAAATGAAATTTTCTGAATCTAAATAATGTTTTGAAAATGGTCAAATTTTTTATTAAAGATCGTCAGAAAGAGATTGAAGAAAGAAAGAAAATCATTTATTCGTGACATGCATAACAAAGAACAGATTAACAAATACAAGAAGAAAGTAGCCACGAGATTGCAACTAAGTATTTAATGTTATTTTGGAAATAGGCAGCACCGAAAATTAAAGCACGTATAAAATGAACTCTGAAGAAATCATGACTATTGGTTCAGTTGTTTGGTCATTTTACTGGTGTTTTTGCACAGTTGGTTTATTTTTCACCCGAAACAAACATAGACTTTATTTTCTGTTAATTCTTGCTCGCCTGTTTTTGTGTGACAGCTAGGGAGGGATCCATATGCTGGGATGTTTGTGCGGAGTCGTCACGGTCGGCGTTATGTATTTATTGCGAAGATCAATGTATCACGCGGCACCGTGCGACCGTGGCCAACTTTCTTCAAAAATAACCCAATGCGCGCATTTGGGCCAATCGGTTCAAAACTAATCCTAACTTCTTATTCCTTATACAGTCGAGTTCATGAATATGTATACACTTTTGTACGTTGCCACTTTAATCGCTGTGACCATTCATATAAATATGGCAGTTTAAACATGATATTAAATAGACAAGGTACTAAAGGGTACACATGTTTATGAACTCGAGTGTACTATTTTGAAAGTACCTATGGTGATGTTTAATTTAAGATTTGGCTGACAGAGGAAGTAGGTATATACATTGTTTTATAATATCATCATTTATAATAGCACTCTCTTGTCCGCGGTGTCCAGTAGGATCACGTGGTACGATCCCTACCTGTTCATTTTGTACGTAGGATGTCCATCCTAACAGGTGATCTTACTGGACATCGCGCTCTCGTCAAAGCAGCGATTTAATTCTTCGCAGTTATTTACCAATTTTAACATGCAGGAGAAAATCCCCAGCCAAAGCAATGCCATCAAGTTAGGAGATTGCATTGTGCATGGCATCTTGCGATGGTCGTAAAGACTCCAGAATGCAATCAAAGTGCAGTAATAAGCGCGCGGCAATCGGATTGGAGTCGGTTTGATTGCTTTCCGAATGCAAACAATGCACTGTTGCACTTTACTTGTTAGTCGAAAACTACAATAACCCAGACGAATACCGAGAGCATACTAATAGTGTTTTGTAATTTGAACCATACTTACGACACAAGGTATAGGTAATTGGCAAGATGGAACCCTACATATAACTTATTCAAAGTGACATTTTATATGAAAATTCTTACGACTTGATATATGTATGATGTCAAGTCACTATGACACAGTTCTATGGTGGGTGATGGTTCCACTTTGCCGAGTGTCTATTGTACTTCTTACATTGGTTGGTTTGATGCATACTAATCTAACTAAAACAGGGTCGAAAACACGACCTCCCACGTGCTCATAGCATATACAGTGGTTTTTTTTTAAAAGAAATTTGGTCAAGAAGTGCATTTTATAGGGTGCCTCTAACATTGGGGCTTTAAATGCATGGATCTTTTCTACTTCCGAAGCTGAACTTCTTTTGCTCCGTATGTTGTTAAAAATATGTCCAAGTTAAAATTTATATTTTCATACAAGTTCAATGTTATTTTCAATGTACGCGGTACCAAGGAAATGTCGCCCCCGTACCATGAGATTGTGGTTTCATGGCCATTATATTATTAATTAAATAAATACATATTAGTTAAATATAAAGTTAAGTTATTTTTTTTATGTCGTTAACAAAAGTAGTTCAGTTTATCGAGTAGAATCGATCGTTGTATTTACAGCCCCAAGGTCAAAGGCACCCTGTCGAAATCAAAGATGTGCACCACTACGTGCATTCCAGTCAGCTCCTCTCGGGTATTACTTAGATACGACTACAAAATCAACGTACTCGTACAACGGTAACACTAGCGACACAGACGTCGCTAGCATCAAAGCGGGCTTGTCTCTTGAGGTTCTCGTGATCGGTTGATTTGGCCTCACCCTTTGTCCATTAGCAGACGTATAGACGTACAGCGTAGAGACTAGAGCCGGCCGCTTGCACTTTGGCACGGCTTGGCTGAGACGCTCCCGTAGAGCTATTGTGCTCACTGCAGCCTTTAGGGCTGACTGCATTCCCCGGCTGTCTGTTAATTTGTGGCTTTAACCCACCTAGTGGCTAATAATGTTGACAGATGCTTGGATATCTTAGATCCCTTTTGAAACTATACATTCAGAGAACTCGAGTTTATGTAGTTCTGCCATGAATGTTGGATTATTAGGCTACACTAAACGTGTACCTGTTTGGGTTTGTTTTATACTTTTCACTGTAAACGTAAATTTTCCAACCTTTCCAAACTGCAAGACCGTGTTTTGCTTAGGATGTTGACACTGTCAATTCGTGATCGTATAAAAAGGTATGTACCAAGTTCGAAACCAATGTACCAATGGGTTTTAATAACTTAAGTATAAACATTACCCGATTCTTACAGTAAAGAAAACCATCGTAAGGAAACCTGAACATTTGAACAGCGGAGTCTATAATAGCAATTGCTCAAAAGATCTTAAAGGGTCGAAGTGTATCCGACAGGCCCATCTGCTCAACGATTACATCAACATTTTGCCACAATCATAAAACGAAGACTGCGAGGGTGGACACATGCTCTGGCGTAACTCATAATACAAGCGTCGTAAAGTAAGTGATCAATTTCGTACCTTGTCGTTTTAACGTCTAGTATGAACTTCTATACGTAATTGTCGCCGAGTGATAGCGACAGGGTACAACAGTGATCACCACCTATGCCGTTGAGTGTACCCGTCATCTTGCATTACAGTATCAGATGGCCGCGTGCGCATGTTCAAGAGCTCTCCAGTCCAGCCCACACACATTACAACCGAACTTAAACTCTTAACCGCTGTGCTTGGTACGTTTTTCGCTTGACACGGTAGGCGGACGTCTTACAGATGTTTTGCGCGTCAAGAAAACATGAATTACTAGTTGAATAGGATCAGAGTGCAGAGATAAGAGCCTCCTCACTGTACCTAAACAAGCGTCTGTTAAATAAACTTACAGACCGTAGAAAAGTAACTTACCGACCTCTAGGTACTTTCAATGCTGATATCTCTTAATCGGGCCAACCGATTATCACAAAACCTAACTAAAAACCATCTACGCGCCACACATAGATCATAGATACACAAATATTATGTATGTACACACGTCAAAGTTATTTATTACAAACCTCATTTTGCGCCGGGGGTTAAAAAGAGAATTATCATAACAGTATTAAAAAGATAATAGATAAAAAATGTTTATTGTCGGATGGTTGGTTAATTTTGTACCAGCAATATCATATCACATAAATATTATTTTCCGCAAAGTATGTTTATTGGTAAACTGTCAGAAATTATCTTGTTTTTTGAGATAAAGCTCTTTCTGTCCGATCTATCACCAATCTATGTCCACAGTGACAGTAGTTTGTGTGAAATAAGTTACTGATACCTGGGACAATGTTAGGAATTAGACAGATTTTACGCATACCTACGTCAGATGAAGATGTGACGTGTACCAGTCACATATGTGGCAAAACAGAACCATTTAATGCCTTCTTTCTAGAATTGACAGTTTTAAAGTACGCATAGATTTTTTTTACCCAGTGATTTGGCTGTTCGCATCACTTCAAGCTTCGCCCGGACCCCCTCGAAGGCTAAATGTGCCCGGCCTAATGCAAGCCATACACAAGCCATACGACACACCGCGCTAATGCGAGAAACCCGCCTGCGAAAGGACTTCGCCTTACGCACCGCATTCTAATTCCCTCGGCACACAGACGGACATGTGTGAAAACGAGCGCCATTTAAGAAGCGCCCAGTAACTGATCTAATGTACCGAACGGGTTTAGCGTTGATAGATGGCCTCGCACACTCGCGGACTCGCTAGAGGACAAGTTCTTTTGTTTTCTTAGGATGCTTAAACCGGCGACATTTTTTTTTTTTTTTTTTAATGGCATCTAGTAGACAAACGAGCACAAAGACCATCTGCCCCCTATTTCACCATCTTCACAATGACAGGTGACAGGTGACAATTCAGTGTACATGGCGCAGCTTATATGGAACCCAGTGATGTATCAGCGTGTTGACTTTGCGATGTATACCGAATTGTCACCTGTCACATGTCATTGTCAAGATGGTGAAATAGGGGGCTGATGGTAAGTGGAAACTGTGACCCATAGACATTCGCAATCACAAGACTGCGATGCAATCCTAAGTCTGCAAATGCGTTGCCAACCCTGAGGCTAAGATGAAATACCTCTATGCTAGTCATTTCACCGGCTGTCTTATCCCCAAAACCTGAACACAACAATGCGAACACTGCTGTTTGGCGGTAGGTTAATGGATGTGGGCGGCAGCGCGATATGGACCGGCTTTATATCGGCTATTTTCTACTTTAACAAACGATAGCTTGAAATGTAACCAATGTAACTTTTAGTGTTGTAGCCAGTCTTATAGGCCACATTATTTATTCGAATGTAGAATAACCAACATAGTATAGGTGAAAAACTTACCGTTCAACATTCTATATTTGAAATTTGACGTAAACTCCATACTTATTAGTTTTGTACACAACTACATGCAAGAAGTCATTTGCTTGAGTTTTTCATCTATAATATTATCATTCTTATCCTTCTCATTTTGCATTGGCTTATCAACGCTTCCACCGATCTATGTGAAAATTGGTACATACAGAGATATTTTTTTTTTTTTTTTTTTATGGCATAGAGAAGACAAACGGGCACACAGGCTACCTGATGGTAAGTGGAAACTGTGACCCATAGACATTTCCATTCACAAGACTGCCATGCAATCCTAAGACTGCAAATGCATTGCCAACCCTGAGGACTAAGATGGAATGCCTCTATGCTAGTCATTTCACCGGCTGTCTTATCCCTAAACCGGAACACAACAATGCGAACACTGCTGTTTGGCGGTAGGTTAATGGATAAGATGGTGGTAGCGATCCGGACGGACCCTGCATAAGGTCCTACCACCCGCAAAATAGTCTTAGAGTTCAGAGACGGGTGTACGTTTATCTCGGAAAATCGATAAGGAACTACTGCTTGGACGGAGTTACGGGATAAAGCTTGTAAATTAAAAGGCAGTATAGATTCCGGAATGCAGGAGAATAAGTTTTGACATTGGTTTAACGGTATTTTATGAGGTTTGGGATAAAAAGAGTTATTTTTCTTCAACCTAAAGGACGAAAAATCTTTTAAGCCTTACTTTACTTGGTCATCCTTCTTCATATCTGTCCCTGGTTTTTCAAGAATAAACTTAAACGCCACTTGCAGCGAAAAATAAATTCAGCTTAGCCTCGCTTTAAGATATAAACTAGATTCATCGTTGTGCTTCAAATAGCCCTTAGTCCTAATGTTGAAACAGTGCATGACTATGGTAAATTTCGGCAGTTTTGTATTCGGCAGGCATGTAAAACTGTCGATAAAGTGGCACCAAGTTGATGGCATCCTGGCCCACGGGCCCTGCATACTGAGCGGCCTGTTGCGCCACTTCGCCGAGCGGTCTCCGTCGAGTTAGGCGCTCGAAGACGGACAGGACCCGCGTCGAGACCCCGCGTGCGTGGAGACCCTGCGCGCATAACTAATAGGTAAGAGGCCGGAGAACTTGTATTGGATGGATCCAAGAGCTGAGACAAAAGTTCACTGCGATAATGGATATGATGATGCATGATGAGGCTTAAAGATCATCGTTTATGTCGTACCTATTAAGGATTTTATTAAGATAACAATATACTTACTCTATTGAGGAACGAAAATAAAATCATACGGTCACGAGCTTTAATTTGGGACCCATTTCAATAATAAAATTGTCAGAATCGTCTTGACAAGTAGATGACAACTGTATAAAAAAAAGTACAGCCGGCAATAAAAGCTTGTCCCAAAAAAATGAATTTTTGACAGAAATTTATTTGAAATTGGTTCATTTATAAACGCCATTTCGTAAATAACTCTTGGCCACGTAAGTATGAATTCATAATAATTATTTGAATTTTACTCTCTTAACTTATGCTAAAGTATATTTAAAAGACTTCGAGATATTATCGATCGATTTAAGACAGCAGAAGGATAACAACATTACTAACCCATCTTGGGATGCCTAGTCTTAGACGTTGTCTGCGTCACACGTTCAAACTGATTCGGAATTCGGAACATGGCATTCCAAGACACAGGAATTGTATTCCTCGCTATAAACAAATGAGTCATTAATGGAATGCGGCTTTAGGGCGAAGTGGTAAAACCGACAACAATAAGTCCCCGTCAAAACAACATTAACGTGCACCACACTTCACGGTGCTTATGCTTGCGTGAGGTTGAATATGAGTTGTGGCTGTCATTTTTTATTCTTGGCATGGAGACGCTGAACACACAGGTCGCCTAATAGTAAGCCCATATAAGCATTTTCAACCCCACGACTAAGTTTAATTCAATTGTTTTGTTACCGGCTTACCGCGACACCACCGGAGGAAAACGTTAGGCCAGTCTATATCAACACAGAAAAAGGCAAACAGCAAACGCGCATGTAACTACATTTTCTTTTAATGTTGTTAGGTCTCTTGAGAGTAGTTAACATCCAAATTTGCAACCCTGAAACCCCTGTGCTACCCCCGAATCGCGTTCGAAAAACTGCGACCGTAAGGAATCGTTTTCTAGTATCTTTGTTGTGTACTTTTATAAGATTGTGCGTGCGTTTGATGTCGTTACAGACTGGCCTACATTGCGAACGTTGCTACATGGTGGCTGGCTAGTCCGGAGGGACCTGCTCGAGGTCCTGCCGCCACCGTCTATTAATACTTACATGAACGCACACATGCGTCAGCGCAACGCGGATCCGATTGAACTGTAATGTAACCAATACTCAGCGATTTAAAAACAATGGCGGTCGATCCCGGCGCGAGGTGAACACGATAATTCGATTACTGCTGCCTTCGTAATCGACCCCCGGCCCCGTTCCGACTTCACGATGTATTCACTTTGTATTCACATCGCATGTTTTGCCATGAGAGCGGGTTTAGGGTTCCGTAGACAAAGCACCTTCACTTTTATGATGTGTGCTTGTGTCTGTCCATTTTTTTCTTATCCGTAGTCCAATAAAAGTAATGCTACACAAACACGTACACGTACACGTGCACGTAAACTATGAAGATTACAGCGATTGTAGATGTTTCTTGTATGCACAAAAGTAATATTTAATTACTTATACTTTCATATATTCTATCAATCTATCACTACATAGTATAAAACAAAGTCGCTTTCCGCTGTCTGTCCCTATGTATGCTTAGATCTTTAAAACTACGCAACGGATTTTGATGCGGTTTTTTTTAATAGATAGAGGGATTCAAAAGGAAGGTTTATATGTATAATAATTTTTTATTTTATGTTCTGGTGTTACAGAAAACTCATATAAACCGAAGCGAAGCTTTATGATTTCTATAATCTATGGGCTTTCAAGTCTGAAATAAATGAATTTTATTTACTTTATTTTATTTACTCTGTGAAAATCGTATACCTGGTCTATTAATAACGACCTAATAACAGTTAGTGATTAATTTAGTATTTCATAAGCCACGTAAGAACTTAATCCGGCCGTGAATCTTATTGCTCTTTGTGCGTCTTGGCCTCGATCAAGCTGATTCAAGATACACCCAAAATCTACGTAAAATAGATACATACATAGATTAAATGACGCCTGATTCCAGGAGGGGTAGGCAGAGACCACTTATTCCTACCAGCTACGATCCTGGCTAATCTCTTTCGTTTCTTCAACATTCATACATCGAGTCATGCACGCACGTCGGTTTCGGGTACCTAAGATTCGGCCCTTTTCCAGAAAAATCGTCTAATTTATACGCTATGGACGAATCAACAGCGTTTCTTCGTCAACGATTTCACCAGTGAGTTCTTACGGAACCCAACACTACGCGTGACGAAATTCACACCCGGCTTGTTTTCATTTACAAGTGGATGACAAACATGTCATATGAAAACTAAGTCGGTTTCCATATGCAGGAGACCGGGCCGCTCGCGGTTGGAAGTGGAACAAGTAAACAACTGGCCACTGTCACAAGAAAAACGTTTAAAAATGGCTGCTGTGGATTGATCGTGTGTGCACTAAAGGCAATCCTTATTCTCATTAGCGTTATTAATAAAATATTTTTCATGTCGCCCTAATTCGAGGCTTATCTTTAACGAACTGATACGGCACGACGCCTTCTTTTTCTTGTAATTGGTCTAGGTTATGTTCTTGTTGGTCCTTCTTTTCCTTTTTTCTTTAATTATAATCTTCACTGGAAAAAAAAATTGGTCGCTTCTAACAAGATTGTGATTGTTGTGAATAAACGTCTTGATTCCATGCGAGCCTGACGAGCATTCGATACATCAACTATGACATTAGATACAGCAACTAAGATGTTAGTTGAATCACTAAAGAACTTGTTGCTGATAGTATCAGCTTTGGTTGATATAACTAATATAGAAAATAGAAATAGAAATAGAAACATTTATTCGAAGAACACAAGAAAAAAAAACAGAACAGAGAAAAACATCATTAAAATAAGGATGGCAACACAGTAATATCTTAACTATTGTATTTTTTTTTTGTCAACTAAGAGTAAATCGCCCTTTGTTGGCTCTAATTTTTTTGAGTGTTGATGTACTCATGCATCGTGTTGTAACAGTAACCTGTGAGCAAACCTCTTCGACTTTAATATTTCTCTTTCTTTCACTATGCTAAGCACTTCCTAATCCTATTGTTAATATTTTTTACTAATATCGCTGTCTCCAATTGACAACCGCCCACTAAAGTTGTCAATGCATCATATGTAATTTTTTTTGTTATTATTTTATTTTTTAAGTCTAGCACTAGCTGTGACGTAGAAAGACCACGTTTTAAGCTATTATCAGATATTTGTTAATTTATTTTCTCAGTAAATAATGAACAAAAACCTATGCTGATGAAATAAACCTCTTTAAGCTTGTTTTTTTTAACACCTTTTGAAACGTTCTTGTTGACAATTTACTTTAAATTTTATAGTGGAGCGCTCTCCGTAGATTGAAAATACTTTAAATGCAAAAGTGTTAGTTTGTTCCGCTTTAACGGCAAACGCGTCAACCGATCGGTGTGGAAGGTACAGAGATACTTAACACCCTTGAGACTGAAGTTAAGTACTTTTTTATCTCAGAAACTCAAACCTTTCCGGAGTAAATCGCGATTTCCAACGCTCACGTAGTGTTCCGAGACGTCTCGCTGCAGGGAAAATGGTTTGTCTCGTAAAGAACCCACCACCGTTCTTAACCCAACACGACCTGAGGACTGAGGACACACACACAATTGAATAAAATTAATAAATAATTCGTAAGTACAAGAATTGCGGAGGAAACCGCAGCTCACGTCATCATGGAATGCATGCATGGGTGGTGACATACCGTCTGCTAGGCTTCCTGGTGGAATTGTGTTGGCAGGAGTAGTGCCACCAATTAATCCCTCCCGCGAAATAGCACATTTTTGAAGTCGTCGAGTTGCGAAAATAATCCGCCGCAACCTATAACCCATAAGTACAATCACGAGATTAAATTCGGTACCCACCTAAGGTCCAAAGTCAATCTAATATTCTACAATAATAAAGTTGAGTTTCCTGAAAGTAACAAATGACTTGACATCTCTAATGATATTGACGACATATTTTTCTTGAAATGGCTCCCAAATTAACGCTCGTGACCGTACAGTTATAATAATGTAGGTAAGTACCATTATTTAGTGACAGATTAATTAAGCGTACAGGTTTAAGGCGGGCTTAGGAAACGAAAATAAAAAGATTAAATAAAAAACACTATCTGCCACCCGCCAGTGATCTTGATACCTGATAGCGCTTACTCCCCGAGGGTATACGGATCTTATCGTATATTGTTTTATCCAGAAGGCCCTCCCGTATGGGCTTCACCCCTGTGGGATCTTTTGTGCCATTACCCTCCTACATTTTAAATAGTTAAGCGGAATGTGAAAGTTTCTACGCGATTATTCGTTTACAGAAACGATCGGCTTTCACAGAAAGCACTTCAAGGCCTTCCTGTTTGATTTGGCCCATTTTGCTTCCATATCGTAATCATATTATTAACAACGGTAGCTTATTCACTTGACAGTAACATTGAGCTACTATAGTGTCAACTATCTATATGAATTGGAATAGAGTCATAGGTCTGTACCTACTTAAGTTAGTTATACTCGTTGGTAGGTACACGTCGCCGCGGCTCCCTGGGATCGAACTTTATATCTGGCGATAAAATTCCTCTAAACATTAGGAAGAAATATGGAAAAAAAAATATCTAAGAATTTGGATGACCTTAACACGATAAGAAGAATTGTTCAGTGTCCCACGGTTCTCCGTAGGTGGTCGGCGCGCCGGGTCGGAACCTGGGCCCGCGGGCTCGGGTTACAACCACTCCGCCCGCGGCGCGGCTCGGGTTTCCTCGAGGACTCGCTGGGCCTGTATCAGTCTCTTCGTAGTGAGTTCTGTAAGACGTTTGTGTTCTATAGCCTTTACTTGCTTACGAATGAAACTACCTATTTTCAAGCTGGAAACCTTGAAAACCCGATTAGGCTAAATTATTAGTCTTACAATCCATGAGTTGCGTTCTTAAGGATTCCGAGGGACATCCAAAAAAACGAGTATATTGCCAATATTTTTTTTCAAATCGGTGTTATTATGCTGTAAGTAAATTTGCGAAAATTCCGAAAGTAACTTGGATAGGGGATCATAATTTCATTATAGTAACTTATATAGATTTCTGATAATATCCCCGAAAAATGTTACGATTGGTTTTGCAACTAAGTTTTTTTATGGAATTTGATGACTAAATCCATGAACATTTTTGCAAACATTTCGTGAATTTGTTATTTAGAATTATGTAAAACTATGCAATTCCCAGTAGGTTACCGACTGACAGTTTATGAAGTGCAATACTATAGCTTGTCTACGTAGATTTATACGACGCCCCAAACCTCCATTCTCATACACTCTTCAGTTTAACAATCAATCATTTTAAATTCAATATCGCCCTACTTCTAGTCGCCCAATTGACTTTAAAATTGTATTGCTTTCCCGAGCCCATTTGAAAGTGTAATCAACTGACACCTGGCTTTCTTTTGTCTGTAAATTAAATCTTTAAGTAACACTTGTAAGTATGCCAGTTTTTCATGAATTAAATAAACAGCTTATATACCTACAATTGTCCTGTCGTTGTCTTTCAACTTCGTTAAGCCAATGCGTTATGCATTTGAAGGATCAAATTAAACTTTCTTGACTTAAAATGTTAAGAAATTATGAATTTCACCTCGTGTTGGACCAAGCGAAAGGATTAATTAACGACCCGCAGAAGCGGGTCTTGAACTGCGAAATCCTGCCAAGTCCCAGTCAGTAAAAAAAAATGTACACTTATTCATTTTTTTTTATTTTACAGTAGGGGAGACGAGAATTTTAATGAAAAAGTTATTTATGACAAAGGCTTAATTAAATAGTTAGGTACTTAAACTTAATTGAATGAAGCAAAATAGAAGTAAAATTAAAACATTTGTCTTTTTCTGTCACAGCCTGGGTAGTGATTCCGTAAACAACGCCGGTCGTGCGGACTGTCGAGTGATATCCAAGCGGCGAGATTAAGTAGTCCCGTCAGTGCGAACAAAACACATTGTAGCGCGTGCATTTTCAATTTAGCAGCACGATGGGTCGAACGTATAAGGCTGCTTAATTGAAAATGCACGCGCTAAGTACAATGTGTTTTGTTCGCACTGACGGGACTATTTAATCTCGCCGCTTGGATTCACTCGACAGTCCGCACGACCGGCGTTGTTTACAGAATCACTACCCTGGTTTTATTCTATAGTCCGTTCGAGTTTAGAATGCAGTGAGTCATCAGTGCCCCTGCAGTGTAAAGTTAATTAACAGTGGAAAATAAATGAAATCAATTTTTTTTTTAATCAATAAATTTAATGAATAAAAATATTCCTAATTTTGATCGACCTGATTGGTTAGGTTAGCGGCCGTGTCTAGGCCGGTGGAGGACGACGATTTACTGCATTCTTAACGCGAACGGACTACAAGTAGTTTGGATGGGTCTTAATGAAGACTGTAGAGGCGTGTAGGGCGTCGCATCATTAATACTAAGCCGACTGGAGACTGGCCCCTAAATAAGAAGAAGAATGCGGGCTAAGCTCCGGCCAGGGCTTAACGGGTTTAATGCGTTGTTTTAAGGGGAATACAACGTTTTAAAACTATTTTAGTAGTATAGTCTATTCGCGTTAAGAATGCAGTAAATCATCATTGTCCACTGGCCTAGACACACCCGCTCACCAATCGGGTCGCTCAACATTAGGGTTTTTTTTAATTAAACTAAATATATTAAAAAATAATTTGTTTTTATTTCATTTCCACTGTTAATACACTCGTACCCTGCCGTTGCAGTTGGTGATTCACTGCATTCTTATCGCGAATGGACAATAGTTTAAGCAGTGACGTACCTCGGTGACCGAGGACCCTGAAGCAAAAACAACTGTGGCCCCTAAACCTTTTAGGATATATCGATATTTTAAAAATGATAATCTATAACTAATCATAATTATTTAGGTACCTTCAGCTAGTTAACTAGTTAGTGCAATAAGAGGTTTGCTAATCAGTTTTTGGGGGTCCCCGGAGCTTGGGGGCCCCGGGCACTGCCCCGTCTAGCCCTTAGGTAGCCTAACTGAGTTTATGTACTAAAATTTCTATAAAAAGAAGCAAAAATAACCTTGTGACTTTTACCCGTGGAGTTGAACGTAAGATCTCCTGTAAAATAAGTAGTATACCTATAGAAGCGATGTATGTCGATGTATGTGTCTTATAGAAGTAAAACTTAAAGCCATGCGTTACCTTCACGGCTACTTAACCCCTGCAGCGCCAACCTCTCGGTCGCCACACTAAATGGACTCCAAACGGAGTCCACGGCTCTGAACGACCCACGCCGGCGGAGCGGGCATTCAGATACACATCTAAACGCGATTACTTAGGACATGTCACGATAGCTTCAAACGTCGCGCGTCGGGTGCGTGTCGCGGGCGTGCTGACGCTGATGCAATTTATACCATCCTTATCGTTATTTCAATAAGATTATTTTTTTCTTGCAATGTATGTAAAAATAACTTGGCAATCCTAAATACTGCTCTTCTTAGCTAGAAAGTGGTATCTGTTATTTAGTAGTCAAAGTAAAATGTACTCTCTTGCTTTGTAAACGAAGGTCTGAACAGTATAAATAGTTTCATTTGATATCAGTTCCACTTTTTTTCTTAGATGAGTGTTACAAGCACCTTATTTCAATCTCTTTATTGTTCTATTTAGCTTTACTTTAGCGTTATTAAGTTAGTACCAGTTTATGCGGTTCTACTTGTTCTTCTTCGTATAGTTTTAAGGTTTGTTTTCCCCTGAGCCGACGGAGTGAGTGTGGGCATGTAGGGTGCGCGTGAGTTGTCAATGAGACGGGATGTGGTGTCGTGCGCATGCCCATTCGCGGGGAGATGCGAGGAGGATTAGTTATACATGCTTGGGTAATATGGGTACTTACGGTACAGTCACTTACAAGAGTAGGTAATATAATATTATAGCATTTAAAATTCCAAAGATACTCACGATTCCATCTAGGTACCTAATTGAGGTTGCGTTAAGTATACATTCTTAAATGTTTGATGGCACCTGACGTATTTTCGTAGCAAACTATAGATACCTATTCATCTCTAAGTCATGTTAAATGAAATATTAAATTTCCTTAACAATTTCAAACGACACGTATTAAATGAAATTGACTCGATGTTAAGTACGGTGTTTTGTTCTCGTGGAGCGGTCGGCGACCGCGAAAATGATTATTGTGCGCTTTGACTGGAAAACTTAAATTCACCGGTTAATAATTGATTTGTTGAGTTGTCTGAGAGAAATCTTCCCAGTATAAAGGAAATTCATCTATAAGATTAAACAGATTTTTAGGTGAAAAACTCTTTAGTACCTACTTAAAAGTATTTTACTCTTGGAAAGACATTTAGCAGCTGAAATAATTTATCAAAAAATTCTTGCGCGACTGTGGGAGCACAAAGATGGCTTTTGACAACGTAGAACGTGACTTCAACTCAAATCTTATGAGAATGAGGAGCGTGTATGTGTTACGGCCACTATGCAAGCAATAAACACTAAGCCTAATACCTAATACCTATACAGGGTGACTCCTAAGTGGTGAACAAAATGATCACCTCTGTGTTCTACTCACGAATATGAACAACTTTCACTATGGGGACCAACTCTGAAACACGAAAAAAAATATCAGCTGTTTCATAGAAAAGTTCAATACGTACTCGACCAAAATGTATGAAGCATTTTTTTTTTGTGATTTCAGAGTTGGTCCCATAGTGAAAGTTGTTCATATTCTTGGGTAGAACACAGAGGTGATCATTTTGTTCACCACTTAGGAGTCACCCTGTACGCAATTTAATATTAATCAATCAAGTGACAGCGGCCCGCGGCGCGCGATCACCTTAATTAATTCCTTACACCTGTCGCGCCGGCGCTGTAACTTAGCGAGCGCAGCCGAGAGTTACATATTTTTTAATTAAAAATAATTAACAAACGTACGGTTTTTTGTCGAGAGCGTTTGGAACGAGGCAGATGCGAGCCTTCTACGTAGGAACGTGTTTGCTTTAACTAGTCTTTTGTTTTAGTCACAAGGATACACACGAGCAAGCTAGTGAGAATGCACAGCTACTGGTGTTGTACACTCGAGTTCATAAATAAATACCTATGTGTACACTTTAGTACCTCGTCTATTTAATGTCATGTTTAAACGGCAATACCTTTATGAATTGTCACAGTGATTAAATAATATGGAAATACTTATTTATGAACTCTACTGTGTACTCACGTGTGATACATAGCCATCCCACTTTACAATTCGACGGACGTATTATTAACCGGCAAATTTATGTTGACCCGTTTATGGCGTCATCTTCTCAATTAGGCAGGGCAGGAAGCTTAAAACTCGCGCGAATTACATAGGTAGCTGATACGATCGACTGTTCTATAACACGCCGCTTAAGGACATAGCATCACTTAAGTTTTATTTATGTACTTATAACTGTACGAATCAAATCTTTGGACGAGCGAAATAGAGGCCCTAGAGTCTATCGTAGACTATTTTCGAAAACCGACAAAGTGTATGAAATTGATATCTAAGTACCTAAGCGCTTCAAACGACCGTCCGGCAGATTACGTCAATCCTATACGTTTTCGAGAACGATAACGATCACGCAATGCAGCTAGTCTAGGGCCACTTTACCGCCGCATTATATTTGATTAACAATAGAGAAGAGTAGTATAGAAAACACTTATTTCGTTATTTTTACATACTTATTATAATTATTTTTTTCGCTTGCACGTTTTGGAACAACCGGGGACCTACCGTACATGGTACTGTGTTGACACGCCCGTCGCGACGCGTCGGTCAGCTCGTCGAAGTATCATTAACCAGCGAGATCAAGTTGTCTCGAACATATGAATGTAACATAAATGTACATAGATACCTAATAGTTTGGCAAAAAAGAGTTTGACGAGGCGACGGGAAGTAAACTATTTTTAATGCCAACTAAGGGCCTGTTGTTTGATCAGTAGTTAAACTAACTAATTGTAAAATTTTGAAAAAGAAATCAATGAAGGAATCTCAAGGAAATGTGTCAAATTTTCAATTCCTTTTTCGAATTTTGACAATTCATGATCAATTTTGATCAAACAACAAGCCCTTAGAGTTAGTTTTTTGGCTTATCATTTGGATCAAGTACTTACCAATTCCACTCTAAACAGAATCGTCCTATTTTTTTTTCAAAATCCTACTTAGTTGCCTAACTTTACGTGTGCATATCTTGCGCGTTCAATGGTTGACTTAACTGTAATGAAGTAATTACGTTGCAACTATTGTCCATGGCAGCAACCAAACAGGTATCCCGTTTATTTAGTCCTTTAAATAAAAAATACATTAAAGAGTGATTTTTCAATCTCGGAATAACACTATTTCTCAGGTAAATTGTAACTCTGTCCTTATCTTTCCTATGAAAAAGAGGAGGACAAGTAGTGTTATCTGGAGATTGGAAAATCAGGGTAGTGATTATCTCAAAAACAACGGACGAACGCGGCGTGATTAGGTAGTCCCGTCAGAGCGAACAAAACAAATTTTAGCGCGCGCATTTTCAATTAACCAGCCTTATACGATCGATCCATCGGCAGAAACCATATTGCTAAATTGAAAACTCGCCGCTTGGATACTCACTCGTCCGTCCGTTGTTGTTGAGAGAATCACTACCCAGCCCTAACTTCATCACAAACTGGCCGGCGCGGCGCGCCCCGCACCGTCGGCGCCCCTCGCACCGTCGGCGCCCCTGGAAGGCAAGGAAGACTGCCACGTGGTGTTTTTGGGTGCGTTTATTATGCCTCAGATTACACGGTGCACTTTTAATATTGATATACGAGAGAGATGTGAGCAAGTACGGTACAGTACAACTCACACTACAATACGAGCATGCAGGACACGATACTTAAGAGGGACCAGCCATTTCATTAGGAAAATAAAAATAACTACCCAGTTCAACCATAAAAGAATACCTATCATACCTAAATATAACTGTTAACGCACGCGTTTTTTTTATTCTTTTGAATGACAGTTTTTAAAACTCGACTTGGACTACAACGTTATACTTACGCATTTAAATTGCTAATAGCGAGTCAGACGACAAAGCCCGTGTCAAAGGGCAGGTTATTACTGAATATAATTACAGGATGTATACCTAAATATTAAGACGCCGGCGCCGGAGACTCGTTATTGGAGTAGGTACGTACAGTAAAGGAAATTCATGCCTAGACCATTTAGGACTATGTCATAGTGACAAGATCAATCAAAACGTAAGAGACTCCTTATGGTTTTATTTACAGCTAGCGACCCGCCCTCGCTTCGCTTCGGTTTATGAGAGTTTTCTGTAACACCCGTACATAAACCAGAATCTATTATACATGTAAACCTTCCTCTTGAATCACTCTATTGTTAGATAGCTTATCTGTGTCTACCTTTATGTTGTTAGCTATCTCGCTCTACCGACGGTCTCTTTCTCTCTTACGTCATGGCCGCCGCCCGACACACACGTCGACTCTTACCTTGTATCCTAATTATCCTATAATATTAATAAAGTCTGATTATATTAAATAGTTGTGTCATTCAACACCAAGAGATATATAACATGGTGTCAGAAGAAACTTAAGTATCGACAAGTAAGTAAAACGAAGATGAGCGTCGATTCAGATGAAACGATTCCGCCTCGCATGCGTGATGGCGTGCAATCACATCAACATATAAACTTTGGGACAGGGATGCTTGGACCACTAGACACAAGCAATTCCAATATGGCATTAACGTGGAAACATTGGATCACGCAACTAAAAATATACATACGGGCTAGCAACCTGGAGGCCGAAGAAGATAAACGTAAAGTAGCTATCCTTCTACATTACATTGGAGCCGAAGCACTTACGATATTCTATTCGTTTGACATCGATATGGACAAAATTTCATTCAATACTTTGATAGAGAAATTTGAACGGCATTTTACACCGCAGACCAATATAACAATGGAAAGGCACAAACTTTTCAATAGACGCCAGGGAGCGGACGAGTCTATTGATGACTATGTCACAGACCTCAAGAATATTGGGAGACAGTGCGAATTCGATACACTGCAAGACAGCCTTCTACGCGATGTGTTTAGTTGGAACCTGCATCACAAGAACCATCATGTCAAAGAAACCATCTTAGTCAAGAAGCCTAAAACTCTTCAAGATGCCATAGAATTGGCCAAGTCAATTGAGACCTCCAAAATACAGGCAAAGTCATTAGATGATACATTCATAGGTAGAGTCCAGTCATCAAATAGTCAACAGAGACACTCGAGACCTCCCAACAGTCAGCAGTCAACTACTTCAAGATTTAGACCCAGGAGTTCAACACCATTCGCTGCCAAGCAAGATGTATGTGGTCGCTGTGGTCAAGTCCATAGATACAAGTGCCCAGCCAAGGGAGTCAAATGCAAAAAATGTGGAAAATACAACCATTTTGCTTTAGTATGTCGCAATTCAAAGGTACAAGTTGTTTTAAATTCTGAAAATAATGAACCTTATTTTCTAGGCACTGTACACATAAATAATGTAACGTCAGACTCATGGAGAGCTGATGTAAATATAAACAATGTCAAAGTTAACTTCCTTTTAGATACAGGAGCTGATACCAATGTCATGTCAATAAAAACGTTCAACAAACTTGAATTGGACCAAGATATAATTTCCAAGAGTAGTCACAAATTGTCGACATACAGTGGTGACAACATACCCACTGTGGGTCAATGTACTTTGCCAATATGTCATAAAAATGTCACTTATAGTGTAACTTTTCATATTGTAGATGTCAATGGTCAAGATATATTAGGTCGAGATTCATGTAAGACATTGAAGCTTATTAAAAGGGTTCATAATGTTAAATTGAATATATGTGATCATTTAATGTCTGATTACAGTGACCTCTTCCAAGGTATAGGTTGTCTCAAGGATTTCAGTTGTGACCTGACCTTGAAACCTGACGCAGTCCCATCCATAGATGCATGTCGCCGTGTGCCATTTAATATAAAAAACTCTTTAAAGGCAGAGTTAGACGAGCTAGAGAAGAACAATATAATTCGTCGTGTTGACGAACCTACAGAGTGGGTGAGTTCACTTGTCTTAACCACTAAAAAAGACGGTAAGCTTCGTCTATGCATAGATCCTCGTAAACTCAACAAGGCAGTTATGAGATCTCATTATCAGTTTCCTACTCTGGACGAAATAAAGTCAGACCTAGCAGGTGCAAAATTTTTCACTACCTTAGATGCTAACAAAGGTTTTTGGATGCTCAGTCTGTCAGAGAATTCATCTAAACTGTGCACGTTCATAACTCCTTTTGGACGTTATAGATTTGTCAGGTTACCCTTTGGTATAAACGCAGCACCAGAAATTTTCCATAGGGAAATGGTGAATAGGTTTAGTGACATAGATAATGTAAAAATTATGATGGATGATTTTTTAATTTATGGCAATTCTCTAGAGGAGCACAACGAGACTCTACAAAAAGTCTTAGACAGAGCTCGTGAAATAAATATTAAATTCAATAAAGATAAGACTGTAATCTGTGCCCCAGAAGTTAAATATTTAGGTCATATTTTCAGCCAGGAAGGAGTACAAGTCGACCAAAATAAAGTTAAAGCCATCTGTGACATGCCCAGTCCAACTTGCGTCAATGATCTCCAAAGATTCATGGGCATGGTCAACTATCTTAGTCCCTTCATTCCCAATTTGTCAAAAGAGAATAGTCTCTTAAGAACACTTTTGTCAAAACAAATAGACTGGTCATGGTCGGAACAACATGAGGCTGAGTTCAATCACATTAAAAAGTTAATTAGTTCTGCACCAGTACTCACTTACTATGATTCCAATAAAGAAATAATTATGTCAGTTGATGCTTCAAAAGATGCTCTTGGAGCTGTCATCTCACATGAGAAGCAGCCTATAGCATATGCCTCAGCTTCACTTACAAAATGTCAACAAAACTATTCCCAAATAGAGAAAGAACTTATGTCAATACTATTTGGATGCACTAAATTCCATCAATATGTATATGGCAAGTCAATTATAGTAGAAACAGACCATAAGCCACTAATTACATTAGTTAAAAGGGCCTTATATGACATTCCAGCCAGATTACAGAGAATTATGCTCCGTCTTCAGCCATATGATCTTAATGTTGTATATAAACCTGGTCGTTTTCTATATATTGCTGATACTTTGTCCAGAGCAGCGTTGAATGAATCTGCTTTACTCGACCTCGAAAATGATATAGACTTACATGTGAACTTTGTCATATCAAATTTGTCTGTTAGTTCAGAAAAATTAAGTGAAATTAAAATGCTAACTAGTCAAGATCCTGTTTTGAGCCAAGTTATTCAATATTGTCAATGTGGATGGCCAGAACATAAAAAGTCTGTTGGTCATTCTATAAAGCCTTATTTCTCATTAAAAGACAAGTTAAGTGTCATAGATAGCTTACTTTTTATGTCTGATAAAATTGTCATACCAGAGTCTATGAGAGAATATGTATTAAAATTGTCACATGAAGGTCACCAAGGTATCAATAGCTGTATACGTCTAGCCAAGTCAACTGTATATTGGCCAAATATCAATAATGATATAGAAAAAATTGTGAGCAATTGTCCTACTTGTCTGACGTACTCTAGAAATAACAGTAAAGAGCCAATTATTCACCATGAATATAAATTACTGCCATGGAATAAAGTCGGTATTGATTTATTTGATTTTGACAATGACAAATACCTTATTGTGGTGGACTACTATTCTAAGTATGTAGAACTAGCACTATTGAACAATAATGCAAATGCAAAAACTATTATTGCTCAATTAAAGTCCATATTTTCAAGACATGGAATACCAGAAGTCATAGTGTCTGACAATGGTCCTCCATTTTCCAGTAAAGAATTTAAAACTTTTACTAAAGAGTGGAATATTCATTTCACTACTTCAAGTCCTTATTTAAGCAGATCAAATGGCTTGGTGGAAAGAAGTGTAGGCTCAATCAAACAAATGCTAAGAAAATGTAAATCAGACAACACTGATCCCTACTACGCATTATTAATGTATAGAAATACTCCTAAGAATACTACAGGTTATTCACCAGCACAACTATCTATGTCAAGGTACTTACGATCCAAAATTCCAGTCTGTGATTCACAACTGTCACCTAAACTAGTTGATAATAAATTGTTGAAAGATAATATAGATAAACAAAAGTCATATTCAACGCTTTATTATAATAAACATTCAAAGTCGTTACCAGAAGTTTGCAAGGGTGATACAGTGTATTTCAAACATAAACCACATAGTGTTTGGGTTCCTGGTATGATTTCGGAAGCTTGTAGCGAGCCGCGTAGCTTTATTATAAAATCCCCGCACGGAGAATTTCGTCGTAATCGTCAGCATATTCTTAAACACTCATCTCAGGCATCCGAGGTTGTACCTGAAAACAAAGGAAATGTTAGTAACACAATTGCTAATCAAAATGTTAATGTCCCTGTCGTTCCTAACAATATGTCACGAACGTCGCGTAGTGGCAGATTAATTAGAGCGCCAGCACGTTATTTAGAATAAGTGTGTATTTTCATTATATAATGTAAACGATGTTAACTTGTAAAATTAAAATAGTTACTCGTCTGTCTTAGGTTATATTGTCAATATGTCATACGTCATGTCAGTCTGACAGTTACGTTTCGTTTTGTAAAAGGTTTCATGGTCTTACAATTTTAGCCGATAAATGTAAATGTCACTTACCTTAAAACCCTGAAATCTTCGTCTTCTAAAAAAGGGAAGATGTTAGATAGCTTATCTGTGTCTACCTTTATGTTGTTAGCTATCTCGCTCTACCGACGGTCTCTTTCTCTCTTACGTCATGGCCGCCGCCCGACACACACGTCGACTCTTACCTTGTATCCTAATTATCCTATAATATTAATAAAGTCTGATTATATTAAATAGTTGTGTCATTCAACACCAAGAGATATATAACATCTATCTATTAAAAAAACCCGCATCAAAATCCGTTGCGTTGTTTTAAAGATCTAAGCATACATAGGGACAGACAGCCAAAAGCGTCTTTGTTTTATACTATGTAGTGATAGTGATGACTGATGATGTAGTGATGTCACTTTGACATAGTGCAAAATGGTCTAGAAATCAATTTCCTTGACAGTAGGTACCCATTTAGATACTTATACTTTTCTTCTGTAAGTAAATAATTTAACAATCTTAGGTACAAGTGGATCGCGCGGCAGCTGTGTTCAGCGCGGCGCCGTTTAGGTATACTGTTCGTGCTTTTTCATTTTGTTTAACTATTATTGACCCGCCCTCGCTTCGTAAGTAGGTAGGTACATAAACCAGAATTTCTATCTATTGACGAAACCGCATTAAGATCCATTGTGTTGCGTTGTGTCTTTTGTGGAGACGCAACGCGTGTTACGTCTACTAGAAGAAGGTACTAGATCGTTTATACGCTTCTATATTAACGCTCTCAAACCTAAATCTCCAACGCCATTATTATAGTTGAATTTCCTTCAAGTCGCACCGATAGTTAAGTTCACAATACGATAACATGGCGAAAACAATAATAATATGGTTTTACCGAGCAGATTAAAGCCCCTAGTTGACGTTGTCGCGAGAGCGGGTATAAATTACACATTTTATGCATTGTACACCACAATAATGTGAAAAAGTACCACGTGGGACACTTTATACAGTGTGTGTTACCAGCACACTGGCTTTTTTTAAAGGAGGTTTAAATAACGTATATCTGTAACGTAACTATGACATTATTTTTATTGATAAACAACTTTTCAGCCTTTGTTAACTTTCTAACAAAATGTTAATTGCCAGCAATGTAAAGCACAGCAATTTGACAAGTGTAAATGACAGTCGACGGATAGTTTGATTATTATGATCTGCCCCCGTACCACGACATGCCTTGTACAGAAGCAACAGCGATACTGATAACGATGAACACGCAGCACAATGCACTACATTAAAAATGGGCAGTATCTAAGAAAATTCATTGTGAAGTTATTTTAATTATTTTTAATAAACGATTGAATTGAATTGAATTGAATTAATTGATAATAGGTACTTGCAAACAATTGCTAAAGCAACGTATTATCGGCAGTTTTAATAAATGCCCGCATGCTGGTAACACGCTGTATACTTATCTCAAAGAACACGAAAAACATAAACTAATTTGCTAGAACGCAACCAAAACGCACGATAATATTTGCCAGCCTACTGCGCTATCCCCGATTACGCATACAGTTATAAAATCCAAAATGGCGCTCGCCCCGACGCTGTAGGCGCTGTACGCACACAAGCAGCCGTAAGCCGAAAATGCCCGGCTACGGCGGCCACGCTAGTGTGCCGTGCGCCCCGCCCGCGAACGGCCGACTGACCGTGACCGCTGCGTGCTGCGAGCGGGCCTCTCGCTCTAACATGCCCAAGAAAACGATCTGCTGCGTCGTCGGGTGCCTGAACAACTCGTACACCGTCGAGACCGCGGGCGTCTCCTACTTTAAGCTACCGACTGACAAGAATCGGTATGTTTTAGCAGTATAATGTTACACACACAACAACTGAGCCTCTATTCTAGGTATTACAAATATCGTAGGTAGTTGACCTAGGGTTGCCAGATTTTTTTTTGAGATATAAAGTATTTGGCGGTTTGAAGGCTTTAAAAATAAAGTATACACTGAATTTGCTCATTTTTTTATGAGTACGTTGGGAAATGTTTACGTAAACCCTAATTTTAACGTCAAGTTGTGATCTTTGAATTTCAGTTTAAAATATACTTTAGCATACTTTACGTGTTTCGTTTATAATAAAGTATACAGAGGCAAAATAAAGTATATAATACTATATATTACAGTATGTCTGGCAACCCTAACATGACCTGTTATGGATTTTTTTTTAAACTCGGCCGTTATTAATGTCAAGTAAAAAAGAGCTATAAAACACAACAATATGATAAAAGGTAAAAGACGATATGGTATTTACCGCCAAGAATTCATGTTTTCGGTGTTTGGGTGCGCTAATTAAGCCAGCACAACAAACAACATTTAGCTTAGGTACAGTACAATACAACCTACTCGTACCTACCTACCCCGTGTGGTTGCCGGGGAATAGTGCCACTCCATATCTTCCCGTGGATGTCGTAAGAGACGGCTAAGGGAATAAAGGCGTATAGTACTGTTAGGCGATGCTTGCAACGTGTCACTAATACACTGGTAAACATCTTTGCCTAAAAGAGCAAAATGTGGTTACAGAATTATTAACAAGTTTTTAGAGTTGCTGGTAATTCTGTAGCTCTGCCTACCCCACTGGGAATAAAGGCGTGAGTTTATGTATGTATGTATGTATGTCGTACCTACCTACAGATACGATAGAGTGCTAGTGGGATGTGATATGGGTACCTACCTACCTACTTATCTATATAGGTTTCTGAGTCTTCAATGGTTTATACCTATGTCTTAAAGCTCTATAGGTACATATAGTCCTGTTTGTACCTATAGGTATAGGTAGGTAGGTATACGGCGAGCTCCTTGGAACCGGGGATTGGGAAGATGAATGCCGTGACGTCAAGTCCGATACGATAACTTTGCCAACACGTCCACGTCTTCTGTCCAAAGTTAACGATGCATTTTGTACCTACTTATAATATACTACAGGCCAATATTAGTTTAAATATTTCCAAGTTGTATTATACATCTCTTTATCTTTATCTTAATAAATAGGTACCTACATATTATATTAAAAAAATATTTAGCAAACAAGATCAAAACAAATTGTGGCAAAGAAGGCACTACCTAGGTAGGACTGTGACAACTTGCATTACCAATATTACTATGCTTATTTTATAGGTAAAATTATACAATTATATTCTTACTTCCGTAAGGTGTAGGTCCAGTTTGAAGAGGTTAACATTTATCGTACCTACCTAAGTATTGGTGCAAGTGTCGCGCCGCTCGCGTCAGATTTGGTTAAACTTTAATGGAATAAGAATAAGGTGTAAACGGCTAAGAAATTATGTACCTACTTATTTATTACACTCCGTAGTTTGACAGCTCAGCGGAGCCGATGACGCCGCCATTCTCAAGTTATAACTATTTTTACCGACCTGTAAGTAGGTATGTATGTCCGCTCCTTAGTCCCCTCGTAACTACTCAACGGCGGTCAACTGATTTGATTTTGAAAAATGATACGTTATGGTTATGAGATTCAACTTGACGGCGAATAAAATGATATAAGAAAAACAGTTTTAATTGGATTTTATGTGTTCTAATGTTACAAATATACACCTACTGGCCTGCAAAACTAAGTATCACACTTTCAATTCAATTTTCATTAGATATGTGATAGGTAGGTACTTAGTTTTGCGGGCCAGTACGTGTATATCAACGACAGTACCTTTTAAAAAATGCAGTCGAGTTTTTAAAGATTGCTTTTTACTCAACGACTACCCAATAAAAGGAGGCATGTATTTATGTAAGTATGTACGATTCTTTGTTCCACCATAACTTCTAAACGCCTGAGTAGATTTAGATGTGTGTGGTACCGTTAGAATAATTTCACCCTCCCGGGTGACATGGGATACATAAACTGTGGCAAATAACAATAATGGCAAAATGTAAATTATTAAGATAGGTACCTATATCGACGACATAAAAAATGCAGTCGGGTTTTTAAAGCTTTCTTTTCATTTAGTTATTCATTAGTTAGGTTCAGTTTGGCCGCGGTGAAACTCCTTTCCAAGAAAGGTGTACTTAGCTGGAACTATTACAATTTATAACTTTTATAGCTCGTAATTTTGCTCCAACGACCACCAGACGCACTTGGACGCCGGGTCGGGTCACCCCTCTTACCATAGCTGTTCTTTACCATAGATATCAAATAACGGAGTAATTCTTTTCCAGTGCAAAAAAATGGCTCGAAGCGATGGGAATCCGCCTGTGAGGAACAAGATGCTATTCTGCGAGTTACACTTCGCCAAGAAGTTCATCATGCAGGGGGCCAAGCGCCGGTGGCTTTCCAAGCAGGCGACGCCCACGCTGGAGGTGCCCCACCCCGCCGTGGCCGAAACGCGGCGCCGGCGCTGGCGCACGGGCCGCCTCCTGGTCGCCCACCAGACCACGCAGACGATTGGCACCGTCCAACCCATAATAGACATTTTCGTTAAAGAGGAAACTGTCATCCAACACGCAGATACACCCGCCCTGGTCTCCTACATACCCATCCCGATCAAACAGGAGCCAGGCGAAGGTGTCCAACCCCAACCACCAGCCTACTCAGAACTAGACCAGCTCGTCAAGTTGAGCCGAGCGCACCTCAGTCCGGAACTCGCCAGATTCATCAAAGTACAACTTGCGTTGAAACGTAGAGCAAGAGTGTGCGACGACGAAATGTTGCTGTTTGCATTGAAGCTGTTCCATATGTACCCGCAGAAATACAGGTTGATGTACGACGTGGTCG
>OZ014456.1:50681-125039 GCA_963966035.1 Acleris laterana | reverse complement strand
CCCGGCTCGAGGCGCCCGTCCCGCGCGGCGTGGAGAGCTTGCCGCCCGTGCCGGTGGTGGCCGCGCGCCGCATCGTGGCGGCGCGGCTGCTGGAGCTGTGCCTGGCGCAGCACGCGGGCTGCGCGCGCATGGACGAGTACTGCCACAGCCCGCAGCTGCCGGCCGGCTTCCGGCGGTTCCTGCAGGTGCTGGAGGGCATGTTCCGCGCGCACATGAGCGCCTCGCGCGCCGCCGCCGGGCTGCTGGCCGGCCTGCTGCAGCTCGCGGCGCCCGCGCGGTTCGACCAGCCCTGCGCCTGCTTCCCCGACAGCTACCTGAAGAGTATCTTCATGCGCTACAGGATCCGCTCCCTGACGCACTACAACAACCACAGACTGATCGGGAACAAGGACGCTGAGTTCGAGCTGGACTCCCCGTTCCGATACACTAAACGCTGGGGAGAAGAGTAAGCGTTGATGGCCAACCATCTCTGTCTGGCTGACATGCTGCTGTTTTTCAAGTACCTAACTGACAAGTTTTTATATCGATATCTAAAAAAACTGTTTCGTGATAAATGTGATAATAAGTGAAGAAATCTTAGTTTTTATTTTAAATGAAGATACATAGGTTCGTTATTCAAACGTTGACCCTGTGATTCAGGACCTATATACACATAGTTACATTACGTGCCTTTTATTCGATTTGTTCCTTTGTCTTTTATTTTTTTAATTAAGCTGTACCTAATAAGATTGTAGTCCCTCAGATTACCAAATTTTCATACAAATTTAAATAATGGCGTCATCTGAATTTTAATTCATTGATTTCTAGATCGGGCATAGTAACCCATCGATCTGGAAATTGGCTTTGATAGTAGGTATATGCTGTAGGTAATTATCTTTAACATCGCTCTAAGCGTTTTGAAGACGACAGATAATTATTCAATTATATTAAAGGACACCTAAGGCTATCGGTATATGCATCGGTGTGTGTGTCCGACTTTTTCCAAATCTGTAAATTCGTTTGTGATGTGAGCGACGGCACGTTCACAACAACAATGCTTGCAGGGTTTGTAATTGATTTTCAACATATACTGTAACTGGAATAATTGAATTACCGACAGAATTATAGCCATAAAATGTTCTGTCTCTCGCAAAAGATTGTTGATTGGCTGTTGTAATACTTGTAATTGCTTTCTCGTATCATTATTTCGATGCCGAAGAAAAAAAAAACCGTAAGTGCTGTGATTGTTTTCTATTGTGATGTAGGTTTCTAATTATTAATTTGAAACCTCTAAGGCAAGAAAATGTACGAGACCTCTGAATTTAAATTAAAAAAAGTTGATAAAATAGTCGTTTTGTTTTTCAACAATTTATTTATATACATACACACAACTACCCTTACAAGCTAAAGTTAAGGTATTAGTTTTAAGGCGAACTGGTGAAAATTAGAAAAGAAGTACCTATAGAGCACGGTTACAGAATTTTTTGAATTTTTGAAAATTTTCTCAAGTCAGCAAGACGATATTTTTTTTGGAAATCCATACAATTTGGTCAATTTGTACCTACACTACTGAGAAAACCCCGCCTTACGAAGAGCTGTAAGCTCGTAAGTATTTTTTTTGACATTAATAAATAAATAAAGGCAAATAGCAGCAACTTAAGTGGCCCCTATATAGGGCTCAAATTAGTCTACACTTCAAAAATTACCTACACTTGTTATATTTTGTGTTGAGGCTCTACTCGAATAGGTACGAGTACAGATGTCGTATACAAACATATGACATCTTTTTCGGTTTGAAAACAGCACTCATCGATAAGCCAATTGAGAAGGCAACACAATTACGAACTTACCCAAGGCCATCCCGCGCGATAAATACCTATCTCTAAGTGTCACCTCGAGGACTCAAATGCTGGTCGGCTCCACACCTCGCCGCGCACGGACGGCTCTGTGGGGCTAGACAAGTTGCCATCGTTCACGAACGCTAGCGTTAGGTGATCACTGGCGACATGTGTTGTCATTGAAAAATGTATGGGAATGACGTAAGTCACGTGATATATCCCTCGTTACAACTGACATGCTGAAAACTGATTGTCTAGCCTATTTAATTTTGACAGCGCCAAGTGACAGGTGATCTCCAAAGTGATCGCCTAACGCTAGCGTTCGTGAACAATGGCAACTTGTCTAGCCCCACTGCCTACAGTTAACGTTTCCCGCGCAAACGACTCTCGCAGCGCGTGCGTCCTGTGTAATGTCAAAAAAAACTAAATGTCGGACGTATTGCGCGGTGCACCAATGTACCAGTCAAAAAACTAATGAAAAATTGTCTTTTTTTAAACTGCCATGCGATAAAGAAAGGTAAGAGTTATTTTACTTTACTATTTGTATGTTTATATAATTATTTTAGTAGGGAACTACCTACAATGATTCGAAAATGGGTCTTACAGTTTTTGTATACTTAAGTACGTATAAATTTGACGTGATTTTAATATCCTAAAAGTGCAAAATGTGGTTACAGAATTATTAACAAGTTTTTAGAGTTGTTGGTAATTCTGTAGCTCTGCCTACCCCACTCTGGGAATAAAGGCGTGAGTTAATGTATGTATGTTTAATATCCTATTGGGTCGTTCTCAAAAAAGTGGCACCGCTGAATTAATTTTGCATTTTTTAGAAAGTTTCTAATTTTGCGGTTTTTTTTAATTAAGATCGGTAGAAATAAAATCGAGTAATCGATATCACGTGGAGGGAAGTGATTTATTTCATTTTTTTAGAAGATACAGGTATTTGAACTCTGCGGTAAGCAGGTGAATGACTATTTGTAACCAGGTTATCGACAGCAGGGGCAGGTTGGCGACAAATACGTATAAATAAAGTAAAACTGTTAGCAGGTTAACGACAATGGGTGCAGTTAAGTAAATTGTTAAATAAAAACGACATTAAACTGACAACAAGTGCTTAATTTGAATATGTTTAATTCGTTTTTTTCCTTATCTAAATGATTTATATAAAATAACACACCTTATTTACCTTTCAACCGTAACGGCATCTCATATGTTGAAAGGTTGAAACCCGATGAACCGTATAGGCTACAGGGTGTTACATACATATTTACCTACATACATACAACGGTATACAACCCTGCTTCGTGTACTCGGGTATAGAATATTTATGCCACAAGCATTTTTGGTGTACAGTATAAGTTATTAAATAATTGTCGTTCGCCTGCCGTAAACGTCGTTCACCTGTTTTTTTTAGACAGGTGAACGACATACAGGTCATGGACAAAATGACAGTTATATCATCAATACAAGTTAAGCACCTTGGTTAATGAACTGCATATTTATTGACATAAAAATAAACCATGTTTTACGTGCTATAAATTAATATCAATACAATAAGTCACACAATTATCAAAATATGGAAGACAGAATAGCGACTACGTACCCATTACAAACTCCCGCTCGCGTAAGTTTTTTGTTTATTATTTTTGAGAACTTCACACTGACGACGTGTTACTTCTAACAGCGGTAGCTGGGGACTGTAGGTCTCGAATTAGGCGGGGTTAGGCAGGTTAGACGAGATAGTTTAACCACAGAGGTAGCGTTTATCTCATGACAGGTGAACGACAAAAACTGTCGTGGATAAGAATAAATTTCAAATAATTCGAAATATGAGTATAGTATTCTTATTCGACACTACAGTTTTAAATCTTGAGTATATGTGTAAGTCAAAAATAGTATTCGCACTAAGTTACGTTTGTGATTTTTACGTTTTAATCAACTCGAAACATGAGTGCTTCGCGTTGGGACACTGCAGGTGAGCGACAAAACGTAGTTACAAATTGATTTTATGGTTATTAATATAATTAGAATTTATATCAAACCATTTGGCCTCTATTCAAAAAATGTCTTTTAATATGAATTGATAACTAAATTATATGGATGACGCTTTATGAAAAAAAGTTCTAAGAGACACCTATTGACAGGTGGCGGTGCCACTTTTTTGAGAACGACCCTATTATCAACTGTCTTAAAAGAAGTAACTTGTAGGTATATAATCTGTGAGTATAGCCTGTGTAGCAGAGCTGCGAGCTGCGGACCGACGGCCGCTCAGTAATAAATTAACTAGGGAACAAAAACATTCCGGCGCGCGGGCGGGGGGTTCATCTGGTGTAATAGTCGATGTCACAAACACAGCTTGTTTCATGAAACCGAGCCTGATTCACATTCGCGTAGGTAATCCCGTGAACGGGGTGAGTAGGGACCCACCTAAAATAAGTCATAACTTTTTACAAATAAGAACAACGTTACATCTATTGGAAATAGTTTGTCTTGTAATTAGTAACATAGGTATGCTTAATTTTAGGTAGTGTCTCTACTCACCCTGTTTTACGGTAGGTACTTTAGATTAGGATACGACTGCACCTTATAATAATTGTAAGTATTATAACCCCATTAATTTATTTTGTTTAAGTACCTATTTCAAAATTATCCTAGCCTTATAGGTAAGTAGGTAGTGTTTTTTTCATGGGGGATATTATAGAAGCAATGACGTATATTGCACTACAAAACATTAAGTTCAAATGACGTACAGTCAACCAATTTGATTCCTAGGCCACTATGGACTTTGTCAACGTGACGTTGTAAACCAAATCGTACGAAGTCTCTTACGTTTTGGATGACAACGTCACTTTAACATAGTCCAAAGTGGCCTAGAAATCAAATTGGTTGACTGTACGTACCTACAACCAAAATGGGTACCTACGAATAAGTCGTAAAAAACGTACGTAAAACCTATTTTTTGACGGTAAGTAGATAGGTACATTGTATACACTATTATGTTGTTATAATCTTAATTAGAAAACAAACTTCACTTGATAATGAGCTAACAAATACCTGTAGTCTATAATTAAACGTGGGTGTGCAAGGTCAGCGCTCTTTATTCGCGGAACGCGCTGTAACTGAATACCTAGGAGGCGACACTCCGCGTCTGTTGATAAAAGTGGCGCTTACAATTACAAGTTACGGAGTAGTAACGTTAACTACCTATGCGTCCCCCGCGGGGCGCGCGATGCACGGCCGAGGCCGAGCGGGCGCGCGATATCTACCTATCGCTCCCCCGGGGGGACAACGGCAGTGCGCCGCGCCCGCTCCCGCCGGCGGCCGCGTCGGCCCGAGACCGACACGATGACCAGCGCGCGCCAGTACTGCGCTGTCGACGGTTGCCGCAGCCAGAAGACTAATCGACACCTTTCTTTCTTCAAGCTGCCTGCCGACGAAGAGAGGTATAAGTACTTCATGCGTTTACACTTCGATTGATTTGGAAGTTGGAACGTGGTAACACGCCGCCATTTTGTTTTACACCTACGTAATGAGCACGTGTGATTTAATACATTCATGTCATTAACCAAAATTATATAAACTTGTAGTGAATAATGTTCTGATAGATTGTACGCTCGGTTGGTTCAGATATTTTGTCGTCTGGGTTTATTTTTAAAACTTTGGCTGCGTAACCTCATGTGTTGCCCTCGACGGTAACAAGTAGTACATAATAAGGCTACAAAGTTAAGGGATGACTGAGGGTAATTACCGGCGATATATATGCGCTGTAATTATCTGTTGGGTAACACGAGACGCGTGCAGCGCCTGCGCGATGTTGGCATTACCTATAGTCTGTGTCAATCTGTCAATTGAAATTGCTAAAGATATAAACAAATAGTACTTACTTACACATAACCTCAAATATTCATCAAGCGTGTTTTTATTTAAAATAACTTATAATTAGGTAATCTTTTTTTAATGTTAAACTTAATGTGAAAGTAAAGATCAAGGCGATTATCGAGTACCTAATAAATAAGGGGTAAATTGGTTGTTTAGTTGTGTTAAAATGTATTTGCCAATTTCAATCGGCACAGACTTTTCTCTTAAGGAGAATTTCACGCCGTTTTGCCGTGTGATGGCGTGCTGGAAATCATAACAGCTTTAAATTCCCCCCACCCTCAGAACTCGCTCGAGGGGATTACCTACATTATAGACCGGTCAGAATACGATTCGTCCTTAAAATGTATTTAAATTGTAGGGTTTATAACAAAATACACCAACTCAATCAATTGTAGTGCAAAATGTGTAGAATTAACAAGAAGTTGTTAGACATACATACATACATACATAAACTTTGGACAGAAGACGTGGACGTTGGCAAAGTTATCGTATCGGACTTGACGTCACGGCATTCATCTTCCCAATCCCCGGTTCCAAGGAGCTCGCTGTATACCTACCTACCTATACCTATAGGTACAAACAGGACTATATGTAGGTAGGTATAAACCATTGAAGACTCAGAAACCTATATAGATAAGTAGGTAGGTAGGTACCCATATCACATCCCACTAGCACTCTATCGTATCTGTAGGTAGGTACGACATACATACATACATACATAAACTCACGCCTTTATTCCCAGTGGGGTAGGCAGAGCTACAGAATTACCAACAACTCTAAAAACTTGTTGATAAGTCTGTATTGTCTGTAACCACATCTTGCACACTTAGGCTAAGATGTTTACCAGTGTATTAGTGAAGTTGTTAGAGTTGTTGGTAATTCTGTAACTCTGCCTACCCCACTCTGGGATGAAGGCTTGACGGTATGGATGTATCACCCACTCTTTTGAAAGAAACAAAGTCGAAGTTCCGTACCAAAATGGTAAAAAAAGGAACCCTTAAGGTAAAACTTCGTTGTTTGTCTGTCTGTCTGTATGTCACAGCAGGTATTCTCAGCAACTACAAAATGCTTTCAACTTTAAAATTTGGCATAGTTATATAACTTGCCTGCCCGCGTCAGTTTTTAGTAAGTAACAAAAGAAATTAATTTTATAAATAATTGAAAAGGCGTCTAGAATGAGGAGTTGAAAAATGAAAGTGGTTTGATTTTAGCAAATGGGGTATCATTATGAAAAGGAACAAACTGCACATTTTAAAATAATTTTTTGTTTAATTTTCTGGGAAGTAGATATTGATTTGTACCCAAAAATGTTCCTCCTCCTCTCCTCTCCTCTTTTATCTCCAAAGTTTATAAGAAAAAATCTGAAAAAATCATGACGTTTAGATAATTACTTATATTTTGTGGGAACAATAAAATTAAGTGTTCATTAATAACAGTTATTGAGATAACCAAAATGGACCTTGTTGTTGAAATTTAGGCTAATCAAAATGGACCTTGTTGCATGTAAAATAAAGTTCATAGCAAAATTAGTATTTTCTTTTGCGGTAACCAAGCACGTTATCATACGGAACCCTCGGTGCGCGAGTCCGACTAGCAGGACACCGGCTTTTCTTTTAAATGGGACACACGATTTGAAATATCTTGCCAATAATAACTATGATAATTTTTTAACCTTTTGTATTCGAAACTTCTTGATTTGCGCGCGAGTAAAAATTAAGTTACGGTAGCGATTAACTGCGTCGGTTAATTGCACTCATCTTGATTGAGTCGTTTGGTCAGTCGTAAGGCCTGGGTAGAGATTCTCTCAACGACGACGGTCGGACGGACGGACGAGTGAATGTCCAAGCGGCGAGTTTAAGTCAGTGCGAACAAAACATATTTTAGCGCGTGCATTTTCAATTTAGCAGCATGGTTTTTGCCGATGAATCGCACGTATAAGGCTGCTTAATTGAAAATGCACGCGCTAAAATGTGTTTTGTTCGCTCTGACGGGCCTACCTAAACTGGCCGCTGTGATTTGGCTCGTTCGTCCGACCGTCCGTTGTTTTTGAGACAATAACACCCCTGCTTACTGAGCCAATGGTCGCGGATTCGAATCCCACGGGGGCATCGCCTTGCCATGTGTGGTGTATGAGCACGAAACCTTTGTACTAGAGCTATCCAGCCTTTACCCACGTATTTGTATGTCCCAACTGAACCTGTTATCGTCGTTCTCTAGGGAACAATACAATGTTATGTAATCACGTTTAACACAAGAACCAAATAAGTCTATTTAGTCATAATAGTTTCGTTACTTCGTTATAATTATGTGCTTTAATTTCAGATGTTTTGTACTTTTTTAATATTTGTAGTCATGCCTTCTTTTTAGATAAGTATTTCATATAATTGGTCCTAGTGCTAAAAAAATGTGTTCCTACTAAAGGTCAGTATTGTGACTGATAGTTATTGAAATAATGTGAGTTTTGCATACAGACAGACGGACATACCGGCTGACAAAGCGAAACTGTAAGGGTTCCTAGATTTCAACCAATCAGACCATCTCGATGTCTTTATGTCATCGCGTCTTGGGTAGTGATTCTGTAAACAACGCCGGTCGTGCGGACTGTCGAGTGATATATCTAAGCGGCGAGATTAAGTAGTCCCGTCAGTGCGAACAAAACACATTGTAGCGCGTGCATTTTCAATTTAGCAGCACGATGGGTCGAACGTATAAGGCTGCTCAATTGAAAATGCACGCGCTACAATGTGTTTTGTTCGCACTGACGGGACAACTTAATCTCGCCGCTTAGATATCACTCGACAGTCCGCACGACCGGCGTTGTTTACAGAATCACTACCTTGGTCTGCTCTTGTGTCTAGAGTCTGACTTGCGCTTGACCTGTTCTGCATGTTTCAGACGCAACGAATGGCTAAGGATCATCGGCAGGTCTGACCTGGTGGACCGGTGCGACCTCAAGTCCCACTCCCACATCGTGTGCTCGCTCCACTTCGACGAGGGCATGATCGTGGCGCGCCCGCACCTGCGGCCCGAGGCCCGCCCCACCAGGCACCTGCCCCCGCCCGCGGAGCTCCCCGACGTGGCTGAAGCCTCCTGCCAGACCGAGCTGACGTATCTAGGAAGCGACAGGAAGAAGAAGAAGAAAACACAGAAGACAGACACTTCGCAGCATTCACAGCTCGAAGATATCAGAATAGTTAAGATAGAATCAGAGACAGACACTGTGGTGAGTCCGCCTGCAGTCGAGAGGAAGAGAAAGAGGAAGGAAACAGAAGGGGAAGATAAAGATTCTGGTTTTGTGGTGGAGGTGTATGGGAGGGGGGCGAGGCGGTAATGGGTGTGTGTGATTCCGATTGGTTATTGTTAAATAAAACGATTGAAGAAGTTGAATAATTTTATGTTATAAGTAAATGTGTTTAATTACTATAACAGTGTTATACTCAGTTAAAGATTTAATTCAAATTTCAATTTCAAATTTTAGAAATGTTTACAAACGTTCAGTGTAACCAGAATGTTAATGGTACTTACTAGGACTATTAACGGATAGACACCCGAGAACTACATTAACACTGTGGCTTAACTGTACTTTTTGTAAAACATAGTAAAGATACCTGTTCACAGTTTTTGCTGATACTTACTTATAAGTCCGACTGTACTTCATCACGTGTACAGTCGAGTTCATAAATATGTGTAGGTACCTACACTTTAGTACCTTGTCTCTTTAATGGCTGTGACAATTCATAATTATCATGGCAGTTGAAACATGACATTAAATACAATCGGTACTAAAATGTACACATTTATGAACTCGACTGTACCTAGAACAGACAACCTGTTTTATAATTACTAGCCACATCTGTACCAACATCGGGTTTATTAAATGTATAAGCGAAACAATTTGTTTTATTCCAAATAACATGCTGTGTTTGTATCTGAGGGGTTATTATGACGTAACTTTGCAGTTAGTTTACGCTGAGAGAAAAGGACAGAGCTATGTATCTGCTATAGCTCTGTCTTTTACGCTCACTGTAAAATGAATTGCATAGCTATGTCATAATAACCCCCCGACAGCCTGCGGAGCGGGTTTGCGAGCGCTGCGAGGTTTTTGACTGCCAATTAAAACATCATGAGGGAGATGTCACCGCACGTGGCTGGGACTACAATGTTCCGCGCTCCAGACAGAAAGCAGCGAGCTTGTGAAGAACTTTAACGTAAAAACACCCGCATCCACAGGCCTTCCCAATAAATCATTTTCATATAATACATCACAATTTATACCACGTACCTACTTCGTTATTAATTATTCTATTTCCTTTTTTAATGTAAGTACTTATGTCATAATAAAGGTAGTAAAATAGGTACTTCTAATTTTTGAGTTGCACACCTAACAAGACAATACATTAGATTCCCAAAGAAAATATCAAGGAACTGGTGATTGTGTGTATGTAGAATAAATAATAATAAATAAATACTAGACTAAGAGACACATACAAATTAACCTCAGCGCTAATAAAATATGTCTCCACAATTAATTCTACCATTACTCCAATACCAGCAGACGTATACCACTCCACGATTACAACTTCCATCTCCACCGTCATGCAACATGTCATCTTGACAACCGCCGTATTAGTCCGGGGATTATTTCGACATTCGGTGCCGCCTCCCCAACGTCAATACCGAAAGAGCACCCGAAATGGAGCCCTGGGCAGCGGCCGTGTTAACTACTGTAGTGGTACGCGAAACACAACCGTATGTGGAGTTGTTAGAGGTGGAGTTAAGTTGTGGTGGTTAAAAGGAGCTTAAGTGGGATCTAGTAGGTTTTAGTTGTCAGGTAAATTAATTCTCTGGATGCGGCTTTGCGAATGATCGTCTTTTTTGGCGCTCTTTGAAGATAAATTATTGAGTCCGTTTGCAGCTGGAAATGCTGCGTTAGTGTACGTAGGCTTTGAAGTAGCGTTTGCAAGCGTGTGCGTGACCGTGTGCAGTCACGAGATTTAATTTGGGACTCACCTTAGGTCCAAAGTCAATCTGACATTCTACAACAATAAGGTTGAGTTTCCTAAAAGTTACAAATGACTTGACATCTTTAATGACATTGACGACTTCAAACATATTTTTCTTACAATGGGTCCCAAATTAACGCTCGTGATTGTGACCGTCCTAAAAGGTGACATTATATCTTATATCCTACACTCGACCATCGCAACGTAAGTACACGTTCTGAGTCATTATAGTACTATACTAGCTGTTCGTGCGCGGCGTCGCGTCGCTCGGGTGTTTTTTAAAACCGATCCGATTGTTAGCAAACTTCACAGGACCACCCGCAGGGCTAATCTAAAGATTGCCTAAAAAAATATCAAAATCGATCCACCTGTTTCAAAGTCCGTAGTGAACAAACAAATCGATTTTTAAGAGGATTGTGAGCTCCAAATTGTCATACAATACAAAACACTTTATTGTATAAATATTAGATAAATAATAACACAGGTAAACCACAGGCGGTCTTATCGCTGATAAGCGATCTCTTCCAGACAACATCATACAAACAGCGTTAACGCTTTTCACCCCGTAAACATAGTTAGATTTTTATAATTTTTGGAAATGTTGTACATATAATGAAGACGTCTGACCGTTTTCCTTTTTTTGTAAATCTTTTTAGTTTGATTTCATTTTATAAAGGTTTACTCTTCCAAGAAAACGAAAGTTTTTAAAACTCGAGCACTTTCATTAAATTAAATGTTTTTAGGGTTTCATACGCAGACCTATTAAGTCTCTGCTGTCCACTGCTGAAAATTCTCTACATAGTGTGTAGGTACTTATATCTAAATGAGCGCTGCAGGTGTTGAACACCTCAGCATTATGCTGAGCCAGTGTCCGATTCACTGCCGAGAAGACACTCACTACTTGTTAATTGCCGTTTTTACTTTTTTCGGTGTGTCTTGTGTTTGTAGTGAATATTAAATGTATTTTTCTTTTTCTTGCTTTTTCTATATCCCTTATAGCAAAAAAAAATAAAAAATATATCACTTACCTACTTACAGTACCTCCGGGACTCCTTGCCTGCGGGTCCGACTCGCACTTGGCCGGTTTTGAATCTCATGACACAAACAAATCATTATTCAGGCATAAACAATATATACAAGCAGTACCAATAATAAATAACAACATACAAGTTTGATACAAAGAACCTTTTGTACTGTCATTGTCCTTCGGTATGTCATCTACATATAGGTCAGTTACATTACATCAGTGTTTTAGTCAATTAATTACATAATAAAAGCAATTAGGTACGATTTACCTGCTACCTCAGACTTTCTTTTCCCGTAGACATTTCTAACTCGTGGAACGAAGCGCGGCACGTGACGCTCGGACGACGACCGCCGGGTCACTGCCATTTTGTGTGCAAAACGCAAAAAAGGACGCAGCTACGCGTTACAGTGAATTGGACTTTAAATACCGTGCGCAAAGGTACAATTTACCTGATTGATTTCGTCACTGCGTGGCGTCAGTGTGGCGGGGGGCGGGGAGGGCCTGCGTGTGCGTGCACCACGTGTCGCTACACGAGTGAGTTATGTTATGTTAGTATGCATAAATGCAAAAAATAAATAAGTTCCTTAACGGTCTCACTAATAAAAGAGGTGAGTAAGATCTACTTAACTGGAAACCAGGTTCTTTCAAAGCTCCTTATCCAGTTCCTAATTCCTATCATGAATAACGTTCGAATGTTGTAATCATTTGTTGTTATTGCCACTTAATAGCGCGACTTGGCAAGTTTTTGCGCAGCAACTTAAGTCTTTGAGTCTGAGTACGATCAATTTAAATAAGTAACTACCTATTGCTATAGGTAAGTGTCTCGAAGTTAAGGTATGGACGACTTAAGGAAGTGGTTAACTTTCAGTTCATCAATCAAGTAGACTTAAGAGGAATTTGAAAGAAAAACATGCAAGACGACAAAGGAAATGGGTCTGAATCAGCATGTGTTGGGAAATGGGGGTGCCACGAGTGCAGGGTGGAGGAATCACAACACACAGCATCGCAGCAACAACCCTAAGATGGGCGGGAGCTAGGTAGGCATTTGGGTTTTGATTATTATTTTTTATACTTAACAATAAATAATATTTATAAATAAGTACCAAAAAATGAGGCAAGTATATTAGTGTTGTAAACAGATTTAAAACCATTTTTGAACCATTTACATAGTAAAAAGAATAAAAACGTTTAGTGTAAAAAAAATCAGGTCAATAGAATTGAAAAATTCTTTGCCGATCGCGATAAAAAATGTTCGATAAACAAAAATCTCGTTACACGAACCATCCAATATATCGTGGTTTATTTACATCGGCGCGGCGGGGTCGCGACTGAACCAACAGACCACACCGATTTATTATTATAGCTAGCTACTCACATTCTACAACTGGGAGCATTCAATGCATACAAAATATTGAATATTTTGGCCATCAAATCGTCAACGAGACATGACGGGGTGTTCATGATAAAATGTTCCTCTAACTTGAACTATAACAGTTACTTTTTAATTGGTAAAACCCACAACGAGAGAAAAGATCAGACCGTGTCTCACTGGAGACGCAATTATGTTAAACGTTGTGTGACAAAGGAGACGCTCCACCTGTCCTGCAGGGTCATTACCAAAACCAGTTGTCTCAAAAGAGCCCAAACACTTTTAATTTCCACAATTATGCCAACGAAAGCCACCAAAAGAAGATAAATAAGCAGATCATCAGCAACGGACCGTCCTGCCCGCGCAGAGCACCACGCTCTGTTAAATTGACTCATTATACTTGTAAAACGGTCGTAAGGACCTATTATGCAAAACAACATTCTAAAAGTAAGACAGATTATTTAAATTATGCAAAACTTGCGATTTAATTTATGTGAAACTAAATTAGGACAGCGAAATTGTGTGAGAGTGAGCCGAAAACGCCGTGGGTCTTAAGAACTGAATTTAAATTAGGTAAGTACGGTTAATCGCAATAGTTTTTTTATATACATTACAATGACTTAGCGGGATCCTACGTGTTATTGTAATGAGACTGGTAACCGGCGCGTTATTAATTATGTTATTAAGACGCCTTAAGTATTATCAGACGAACGTGAGCAGTTCTTGCGGCGAAGAGCTACAAAAAAGTGTAATTAGAAGTCATTTTTTGATAAATTCGGTGCAAGTCATCTTTAGATTATGATTTAAGTGTGAACTATTTAATAATACAGCTACTCTTTTTGTTTTAATAGCAAAGTAATACCTAAATTAGCATTATGAGTAGATTAGTACTTTACCTAAACACCTGCTCTTTTAAACAGTACACGAAAAATAATTGAGTAAATAGTAAGAAATTGGCACGAGTACATTACATACCTACTAGGTAGGTACTATTCCCGGAAATTTATCTGGTGGTTCTGAAACGGAGTACCGGCTGTAGGTACTATTGTCTGTTACTGACATGGTCCCGAGATATGTCCGTAAATTTTTCGAGTCGAGTAGGGAGTATTGTACTTGTATAATGTGTTGTCTCGAAATTTACATCGTTATTGTTACAGAGAAACACAATACTTGTATGTCTATCTGTAGATGAAGAATAAATAAGCTGTTCAGTGTAAATTCCACCCTCGTATTCGTCGTCACTTGCCATGGGGAGACCTGCAGGTCCATCGCTATCCAAATACATAAAAAGCACCCGTCGAGTGACGTGACTCACTCGTGTGGTTGCCGGGTTAGAATAGTCCCAACTAGCAAGATTTCGTCATATAATGGTCGCGGCAACGTAACATATTCAGACTGTTAGCTTATGATATTAGTCATATAAACGTAATGAAAACGGTTATAGAACGCGATTTGGGCCCATTTTACTCAGCGTTTTCGTCATATAAAAGTCATTTAACTGCAACCGCCAGCCACTTATTGGTCATATAATAATCACCAACGTGACTATCTTATAACTCATTAGCTGTATAAAAGCGACTTATATGACTTTTATATGACTTTTAATCATATAAAGGACATATAAGCGTTGAGTTAGTTGCTTATTAGTTATATAATTATCATAGATGGAACTACGTTATGACTAATTTGACATGTTATTGCTAAATATACAACGTAATAGTGGAATAAAAGTGACGTCCTGGAAGGCTAAACAGCAGAAGAATTGACATCTCATACCACAGGAACGTAGTGAGTTGAGTGAAAATAAATGTCGGTGAGTATTATTTTGATTTCTAAGAAATATATGGCCATGTTGACATTATAACTCGAACGGTATTATGAATGCTGTTAAATTCGACTTAATGGTGGAAATGTGTTGCGAAGGCCACTTTATTGATAAAGTATACTATGTTTAATTGTAAATATTTAACGCCCCACAATAATAATAAGTTATTTAAATTTATTTTAAATAAATATTTTGATTTTTTACGTGAGATGCGGTTATATATCATTCATACGATTAATATGTCATATAAATGATTCTTATATAGCAAGCTTAGCGGTTAAAGCGCCATGACACCTATTTACTTACTCAGCATCATAGTATGTCTTTATACCAAAGTGCTGAATAAGATACTTCTATGTAACATGATCTATAATTCGCGTTTATATGCCTTCATGCAGCATATACAGCACAATAGCCATATAATAGCAACCATATTTCATTTACTCGAGCAAAGGGTATATAGGATGTTATTACTCGACCGAATAGTCACATGAGCGTCGTATAGAGGTAGATTATTCAGCATTATTTTATATGACTCTTTAGTAATAAAAAGACGTCGAGTAAACGTTTACTCAGCATCATAGTATGACTTTAAACCAAAGTGCTGAATAAGATACTTCTATATAACATGATCTATAATTCGCGTTTATATGACTTCATGCAAAATATACAGCACAACAGCCATATAATAGTAACCACATTACTTTTACTCGACTCTGCCTGGCATGTCATAAGTCAGCTATATAAGTTACTGTTACTCGAGTAAAAAGTCATATAATCGTCTATTAAATGTGTCTTATTCAGCAATTTTTTATATGACTCTTAAGTCATAAAAGGAAGTCGAATAAACGTGTACTCGGTATCATAATATGACTGTAATGCTGAGTTTCTAAAATGCTGCATAAGCTGGTTTTATACGACAGCTTCTGTATAATTCGCGTTTATACGACTTTAATACGATTTATTAGCTGAATAATCTCAATCTTATATGACTACTTTGCTAGTTGGGAGTGCCACTCCATGTCTTCCCGTGGATGTCGTAAGAGACGGCTAAGGGAATAAAGGCGTATAGTACTGTTAGGCGATGGGCTTGCAACCTGTCACTAATACACTGGTAAACATCTTAGCCCAAAAGTGCAAAATGTGGTTACAGAATTATTAATAAACTTTTAGAGTTGTTGGTAATTCTGTAGCTCTGCCTACCCCACTCTTGGAATAAAGGCGTGTGTTTGTGTATGTGTGTATGTGTGCACCCGTCGAGTGAGTCAAGCCAGTCATTGAACAGCCGCCGCCGGGAACGAACCGGCACAAAGCCGCATTGAAGGCCGGACGTCCGCCGCTAATCGCGCGCCGCCAGATTACAGCGGGTTCGATAGCCGGCTCGGCGCGGGGCCGCGTTCACGTGCAGCTATGGAACAGTCGACGTTATTCACTGGTATACAAATGTTTATACTCGTACCTAGTACCTACTTACAAATAGTTGTGTTCAATGACAACATGGTCGTTGGTCTCAGTCCTTCGCCAGGTGCCGTTTCTTCAGTTTTATACGAAACTTGCGTGCCTACTGAAACGCACATTGGCAGAGTGCAAAGCGGGTGGAGGGGGTAGCCTAAACGATCACAGCGCTCGCTACGGCTAAAATTGTCATTTTTGTCGCTGACTTGAGCTGTCAAATCCATATTGCAGTAAACATTTTCTAATCGTTTTTGAGATAAAAAAAAATGGTCTTGGTAAGATGTGTTGTTGTTATTGTGTAATATAGTAAAATAACACAAGATTTCATTCATATTTTTCACAATATTTACTTACTTCTTGCTTGACAGCGGTGACAATATTGTCCATAATGGCCGCCTGTCACGTGGCGCTGTCGTCGCGCTCGGTCCCAATACTCGTTCAAGGCACTGGGTGAAAGTGAGGAAAACGCTTTTAGGAGTTGCATTTATTCGGTGAATTGTTTATCCGCAAAATGATATAACCGCACTTTTACGAATAACAATTTGCATTTCTTAATATCATCCATATAAAAATCATTCTCATTTGTTAGCTACTTTGATTCCGCCCATCTTTGCGGCCGTTGCTCTCAGCACGTTAATTGCGAATAAGACTCCACGTGGGCGTCCATGCTGCTTTAGTGCGAGCTCGGCCGATAAAGCCGCTCAATGTACAGAAACACTAAATCTTAAGCGAAGGCGAAGTTAAAGGCCTAACTAGTTCGCCAGAGAGCTCCGGCGCAGCGCGAGACACGGACACGGATCACCGCGTGGTTTTTAAGCACGTGGATTGGGTTCAGCCCCGCGCCCGCGCAGCGTCGGCCTCGCGAGAGAAAAGCGTGAAATTATTTCATATTATACCTATTATTAAGAAGCTTTTGCAAGGGACTTATGCTCCGTCCCTCGAATCGTATATTTTCCCACCGAAGGTTGATTATTAACGGACTTCCAAAAAGGAGGAGGTTTTGAGTTCCACGTTTGTAGGGTTTTTAACCAATTGCGTCAGAAGTAGGGTTCAGGGCTCGGAAACCTAGTATTTTTTGTAAACGACTCGTCAGAAACGCTTAAAAAATCCAAAAACAGCATTTTCATTTAGATCCAGCTCGAAGAGAATCGATATTTATTGATTTAAATACTTTATTGCACATATTAAAATAGTGTAGAAAACACGAATTTAATGCTACAAGCATTCTCTATCAGTCAAAATGGCTTTTGATCACAGTTATATTTTGAACGGTTCCTACTCGAAATAATTGGTAATATCGTTCGCTAATTTGTTCGCACCTTCGACCACAACCGTTTTCTCGTATTTTCTATTGTATTAACTAACTCTTTAGTTGCATTTTCTCTTACTGAACTGGAAATCCAGCAGGCCTTTGCATTTTAAAACACCACACCACAGTCACTACGCCATCCTAACTCATCCTGACCAGGTTAACCCCAGCGATCATCACGCCCGAAGCCCATTTACAAAGAACGTGGTTAACAACCATAACTAACAGGTATTTTCCGTTCCCAAACCCTGGGAGGATTCCATATTACAAATATCCTTTTGACATAGACAACGGTAGACAATGGTCTCTAGCGAAGCGCTGGTAGATTTTTTACGTTTAAAAGTGCCCGGGCGGCCTACTGAATAAACATCTTTTATCTTTTTATCTTTTTAAAGGCTTTTTACGTAGGTATTGACTCCTACTTACAACTTGACCACCTTACAATTTACCATGGTACTTAACGATGCAATCGCTGGTCGTATACCATCACGCACACGCGTAAGTTAAAGTTCGCGATGCTGATGCAATTCAGCCGCCGATCGTCTCTAGACACGCACACACACACACACGCACTGCAAACGCGACACACGGTGCCTATTAATGCAATCGACTTGTGACGTTCGCAAATATAGTGTAGTAACTCTTAAAAATCTCTCGGGTTCAGATAAAAAGTCGGTTAGACTCGCATCAGGCCGGGCTCTTCCTACCTTGCAAGTTGCAAGCTAGCTCTTTAGTTGCTTTTTCACTTGCTCAGCTTGATGTGAAGCCGGTCTTATCATTTTAGTCGCGACGTTATCCAACTGCAGGAAGAATCAATAACCTATCAGGTTAATCCCAGTGATCACCACGCTCGTTTATCAATTCTCTAAGCGAGTGTTTACGAAAAACCTGGTTAAGAACCATAATTAACTGGTATTTTTCGAACCGTTACCAATCCCTGGCACAAACCCGACGATCGTTTTTAGAGCTATGAACAGCCAAAAGTGGTTACTCTTTTGTTTATACAATACTACAACGAACACTATGACGGCATTCCAGCTTTTGACAATTCTGTAGCAATCCCAACCTTAACGCCATCTAGTTAAGGGCGAGCGGTCGAGTGCGCAGTTGCTCTAGTATGCCGCGTCGCTTGGCAGGGCTGGCGGGGCCGGCATGCGGGGTATCATCAGTGGAGTAATGGACCGTGTTCGCGAGCCGTTGGCCTAGTTGTTAGTGGCCTGGCCTGCGAAGCTAGCGCCCAGGTTCGATTCCCGGTAAGGGCTAAGATGCGACGGTCACTTTGTGTACCGGTGTGGGGCTTACACAAATGCTAAAAGTATGTATCATGTAGGTATGTATGTAAACTTTTTAATGCACAAACAGAAAATATCAAATTAAACATAAACTGACACCCAATAGGTATGTATGTAATGTAAGTACAAAGATGAACATCCAGTTATCCTTCAAGCGATTGAGAGATGTAGCACGAACGATGAAAGAATAATAGCTGTATAATTTAAAACTATACTGTGTTTTAAGCAGGTACTTAACTCTTACCTGTAAGATAATATGCAACCTTAAATCGAGATCTCTTAAAACATTAGGTACATGCTTTATGAATTATGAATTATGATACAGCGATGTCCATACTCGTACAGTAAGACCACAAATATAAGTTACGCCGGCAATCTTCGTCCGCGCAGAAAGGTGCTCACTAATGCCGAACATAAACGAACGTAAAAATCAATTCAATACAAACCTTGTCGTGTTACGCGTAGGGTAGAATATGAAATGACAGTAAAACTCGTGCTTTCTCGCTCATGGCTTTATGACATTGCGTGGTAATAAAAAAGGTGCACCTATTATTTATATTCTCTAATATTAATTTTTGTATTATAGACAAAAATTTGTTTGAGCATAGATAAGATCGTTTTTTGTTTTTCACATAATAAACAAATCAATATTTAGGAAATGTGGTAGGTATTGATAATTATAATTTTTACTGATATTATTTTTATTATACCAATTACTGAATAAAAATACAAACTTCAAATATACATTATTTAGTTTAATGCGACATAAATGATAGGTAAGACAATAATAATAACAATAACATTAATAATCTATTCTAATGGGACTACTCCTTCAATGTCACTATCTGGTGTATCATCTTCGTCGTGTTCTTCACTATCATCTGATGATGACCAAGAGCCAGTATTAATCAAAATCATCCAACGTTGCGCGATGTGTTTTCTAATGCCGTCCTTTTTTAGGAGTTCTGAAAGTAGGACCACTACTACTTGTTGACGCTACAGCCGTTGATAAGTATTTTTCCTTCAATATGGCGCAAACAGTCTTTCTTGATATTCCCGTAGCTCGTGCAGTACGTTTCGTGACATTTTGAAAATCTTAGGCGAACACTTTGGGCTTAATTTTGCATTAATTGATGTACATTACAAAGTATTTCCCTAGCTTGACTTTTTAAAGGCCGCCCTCTTTTAACACTTTCATTGCCGCCGACCCGCTAGGCGGGTCTTCGTATGAAAATCAGAGAACTTGGCAATGAATGTGTTAAGGGAAGTCATTTTAATAAAAATAATATTTAATAATACCGCACTTAAATTGTCCTCAATTGTACGTAACGATTAGCGCTCGTGCGTCTCAACTTGTGTACGAATGACAACTGACGCGACGCTAAATAAAATGGCGGTCGACGGCGTCGCTGCAATGGCTGCCAAATATTTGACCAATAGCCGTCGAAGTTTTTCCCGCGCAAACGTACTGCCTTATAATTGGCCAAAACCTTTTCGCGCCTGCTAAAAAAATGCTTTCTGCGCAGGTACATCGTTGTAACTTATATTTGTGGTACTACTGTAATGTTTTCTTCCATCGGTCGAGTCGTCGGAATCAACCGGCAATTTATACGAATAACGATAAACGAAACCGCCGAGCGCTCTGCAACGCGAAAATAGAACAGTTTAGGGTTGTCAATTAAATAATTCCAAAAAAAATACATGGATTTTTACTTTAAATTGATATACAAGGTAGAAAGATGATTGGTAATAGGCATAAGAACTTTTGAATGAACAAACATACTCGTAACAATATACAACTTAAAACTAACAGATGTTATAACAACGTGGTTCTGTTTTGTCAAAGTTGGCGTCGTGGTGGTAAGGCAATGGATGACTTGGCCATCCATGTTGGTAGTATCTCTTGCCTACAAAGCTATTCTCTGCTCTCAAAGTAGTCGGTCTCAGGTTCGATCCCGGCAAGAGCAAATATGTATTTAAGTACCTATGTGATACTAGCTCGAATATTAGTTTTTTTAGTGTCTATGTATATTATATACTTACCCAAAGTTTACATACAATGTTGCATATTTCTCACCCCTCATCCGCCATCATTTATACCGCTCATCCCTCAGTACATAGGTATCTATGTTACAGGCTAGATATTTAGAACTTTTTCTCCGAGGGAACGAATGCGACGCGCGCAAGTTTTGCAGGCGCTCCGACTGGTTGCTGCGAAGAACTAAATTCAAAACTTCGGCCACCCCAGCCCTATCTCACCATGGAGACTAAATCGAGAGAAAGAGATAGAGCCAACGTAACATTGTATAATTTTTTTTCAAGGGCCGCTATCTTTATCGTCGATCCAAAGAAGAAGAGGCAGCCCTACGCCGTGATTGCGCGGGAGTGCCCGATTGACGAACGACCGGCAATTGGACGATTGTCGCGAGGGAACAACGACGGTGCAGCACCCTCGCCGCCCGGGCTTCATCTCACCGCGGACTAGCCATCTTGCATCGACGTTGTAATCACCTGTTACGACAACAATATGATTACGATATCGAAGCAAAGGGGTCAACACAATGTGGAGCAGTGGCCTTATATCTGTAAAACTATGTCGTATAGCACATAATTAAAACCAACACATTTATAATGAGAATCACTAAACCCACGATGATCTTCATGTAAGTGCATTTTGGTTCAACAATTTATTTTTCGATAAAGTGTTTGTTTACTTACATACGAGTACTAAATAAATACCTACATAAGTTAACGCTAATGCATAACTTTCATTACTGATAGTTTTGTATCTTTTATTTTTTATGTTAGTATAAAAGTGTTTTACGTAATATTAAGAATAATATTTTCGGATTATATATTTACACCTCTTTCGTCACGGCCAGAACGATTCCTTACCAAACTCCACTAGAAACCATTATGTTTAAAATTCCGCAATAAAATCGGTCTATGTGTCGGGAAGCTACAAAGTTACAGACCACTTATAAAACCCCACTTTTTAGTTAGGGGTTAATAAGAAAACTACTTTTACTCGTAATTACTATCCCCTAATGCAATTGGGTACTTAAAAAAACATTTCACGTCGCGAACAGCTGCGAATAAGTTGCAACAGCTCTTCGCTATTGGGCCGCGTCGGGTGCCCGCCCCCCGCGCCCGCGACCGGCCCGGGCTCCGCGCGGAGCCCGCGGCAATGTTCACGCACAAACAAATAATTAAATATTTTTACACGAATCGTGACCTAATTTATAGTTCACTTTGTCGTGAAATTACCAAGGCGTCCTCGACCTTATGCTGTGGTGTGAGGGTTTGGAATGAGCTGAGGCGTCTCCGCAAATATTATCGTAGTTGGCGCCAGTACTGTAACAACAGCGGATAAGTGCGGGAGCAAAAACACTTAAAGCAGCGCAGTGGAGGCCGGCCGCCACACAAATGTTAACACGATAACTGCTATGACATCATAACTTCACTCGGAGTTTAACACAAAATTCGTAGTTCTATTAAAACGGAACTATAACTAATAAGTAAAAAGGTTAACTTTTAACATAAATACGTTTACTGTTAAGGTGGAAATATAATTTCAAAATTCTGCCGTCCTACCAAAGAAGGCGGCTGAATGCAATGTAGTGGTTGAAGCATTCTTTACTCTATTGTTAGCCAAATTTAATTTAAAATGCTAATACTATTGCAGTTAACTGCCTTATTTGGTAGGAATGCAGAATTTTGAAATTATATTTCCACCTTAACAGTAAACGTATTTATGTTAAAAGTTAACCTTTTTACTTATTAGTTATAGTTCCGTTTTAATAGAACTACGAATTTTGTGTTGAACTCCGAGTGAAGTTATGATGTCATAGCTCAATACGCAATACTAGCTGCTATGAAACCTATGTGTGATTTTCAGTGAGATATAAATCCGGACCTAGATTTATTAAATAACGTACATATTTTTTTAATTTCTATGTACATATGCGTATTTTATGACTAATAAGAACTAGATAAGTACCTATAGTAATGTTTTATAATTTGTCATTTCATTTCCTGTGACCAATTCATTTTTGTAAACAAAGTAACATAACAACGTGCACAAAATTGAAAGTGGTTCTTATTAAAAGAAATGGTACGCCAGCCGTCGCAGTCTGCACTCGTCACAGCACTCCCTTCACAATAAAACCGGGACACTCCTGTCTGGCTACAACCCCATCCCCGGATAAATGATCCGTGCGTCATCTCGACACAGTTACATGTGAAAGAATCTCTAACAACTTTTTTTTTTTTTTTTATGGCATAGAGATGACAAACGAGCACACAGGCCATCTGGTGGTAAGTGGAAACTGTGACCCATAAACCATAGACTGTGGAAAAGACCAATTTCACAACCATCACAAGAATCACAACCGGCGTATCTTAGAGCAAAACCAGATAGGGAAAAAACCCACCATAAAATAAACTGTCAAAGTGAAAAAATCGTTCAGAAACCTTAAACGTTACATTTTGAATTAAATAAAGGTAACTGTTCACTACTTGAAATATTTAAAACGTTTGTATAATTACATCAATTCTTACACATGTCACAGTTACATTGTGATTTGAACTCGCCCGGGGCGTGTCGGTGGCATGTAATGCAATAGTGATTTAAAATGACAGGTGTTTTGAGTACCTATAAATTTTCTGAACGGCGAGAAATTGCCAGTACGCCTGGCATCTATACCCACTTTTCTTTGGATGACCCGCGTCTATTCGGTTGCTTTAAGTGGCTGCAATATTTTGTGTTTTTGTTAAAGGCTAGCGGAGGGACGCAGTTTGTGTGGGCGGCGGGTTTCAGTTATAATGTGTTAAATTGTTATGTTTCATCGTTAAATTGTAAAGACGCGTTAAAGTAGTTAAAGCCCGCGTCTTTGTCGGTGTCCTTCACGGAGGCACCTCCGTCGCGCACGTCACGTCCTTCCTCATTTCGGGAGCCGATAGTACAGTATACACCGCGAAACTACCCAGAAATAGGAGCTCGGTCGACATTGTCTAATTGATATCTGGAATGGGAAGAAACGCGACAGAGAAAAACGCGTCAAAGGAAAAACACGACAGTCAAAAAATATTTGGAAAATTACGCGAATAGAGGTTGCTACTAAGAAATAACGATTTTGGGAAATTGATCTTACACAAATAAGGGCAATAACCCGTACACAGTCCTGGATCCGCGCGAGTAAAGTCACAGGCAAAAGTGATTATTATTAAAAGTGGTGCAAAGCGCGGCCTTAATGTGTGCAAACTGCATTTGGCTGCTTGCTCTGCCTCTTGCACATAACTTCTGAAAACGGCTGCAGCATGCATCTGCACACAGCCGCGCAGGCTTCACGTGGAGGATGAAGTTTCAGCCGTCTCGACTGCGACGGGTGTACTTTAAATTGCATTTAGTATGCACTAGGAAATATGACTTGACCCAAACCAATCTGCGCACGGTAAGTATACCTTGAAGATAGTGACCGTGCAAAGCTGATATTCCACATGATTAGGACATTTGTATAGATCACGAATGTTATATAAATAAATAAATCACGTTTGTTGTATATGTTGTTATAGCGGCAACAGAAATAAATCTTCTGTGAAAATTTCAACTGTCTAGCTAGCACGGTTCATGAGATACCTATACAGCCTGGTGACAGACAAACAGACAGACAGACGGACGGATGGACGGATAGTGAAATCTTAGTAACAGGGTTCCGTTTTTACCCCTTAGGTGCGGAACCTTAAAAAGTCCGTAAAGGCATTCCGTCTTAGTCCTCAGGGTTGGCAACGCATTTGCAGTCTTAGGATTGCATTGCAGTCTTGTGAATGCGAATGTCTATGGGTCACAGTTTCCACTTACCATCAGGTGGCCTGTGTGCTCGTTTGTCTTCTCTGTGTCATAAAAAAAAAAGTCCAAGTAGGTAATGTAGCCCTGCGCGCTTGCGCTACATTTGAAAGTTAATTTGACTAGTTAAAAACTGGCGCAGCGCTAAAACCTCCCGCGGCATACATAGCGCTTATTTGCAATTCATTAGTCCTTGTTAATGGTAATACGAGAGCGGCGGGCGCGCGCTATGGACGTGCACTTGTAGTTTAGACGCTGCGGGCGTTGAGACACACGCACACGCGGGCGGGAGCGAGACGTTCACTGAGCTGCGTAGATTAACAGGTATAATTAATCACGCGTGTAGTCACTGGCTAGACACGACACGGTAAGTTTATATGCAAGGTTACACAGTCATTGTCAGTCACGGGAGACTGATACCTCCATACTCGTAATATAGGTAGTACTCGTCGAAATATTTGTACCATATGTCAACGTTCCCAGGATAGGTATGCTTGGTATCCCGGGAACTTTGACGTATTATCCTATGTCCTTCCTTCTTTTCAAGATTGTATTAAAATTAGAGTTAAGCAGGTTAAAGCGTAACCAGAGGGGCTATTGCTTAACGCACTCGCTATCGCAATTGTTTTCATTTTGAAAATCGAAGGCGTGTCTCCATTCTCCATACAAAATGAAAACAATTGTTCCGCTTTGAAGTCAATTTAGCAGCATAGTTTCTGCCGATGGATTGAACATTATCGGCGGCTTAATTGAAAATTCACGTGTTATTATGTGTTTTGTTCACTCTGACGGGACTACTTAAACTCGCCGCTGCGATTCCGCTCGTCCGTCCGACCGTCCGTTGTTTTTGAGAGAATAACACCCCAGACCAGACCGAAGCAGACCGATCCAGGGCGAGTCACCTCCGCATGTATCCAACCCCGAAACACGTCGCAACCTGACCCAATCGACGATCAAATTATGCGTTCTTCTCTGCATCGTAAGCATACACAACGCAGTAATATAAATAGTTTCTTAGGCCTTGAAACACTTAATTAATGGATAGCGCTACGCCACGGACGCCATCGCCAGAGTAATCTATCGGTTTCCTGTTCAAACAGCTGCTTCAGAACATTAATATCTAAGGTTATAGATAAAATACAGTACGAGCAAAATTACAGCAACACTTAGAATATTATATCATAACTTATCAAAGTTCAATCAGCACTAAGTTTTGATTACTTACGGTTTAATTATTCGAATGCGTCTAATTTCGCTACGAGGTTTTTAGCTTTTTTTAAATGACCATAAATACTGTCATAAAAAGTTACAAACCTTACAAAAAAGGCCTTAAATTTGTAAAAAAAAAACCACATTCAATGTTTACGTAATTGGAAGTTTGTAGAGATTAGAGCATACGAACATTATGTTTTGTTTATGATAAAGATCACGGGTAATTTATACATACATACATACACGTTTTACAACTGCCACGATGATCAGTCTGTCACTACTGCCCGACTTGGTCACAAGGTTCACAAGACGAACCACTAAGTACATGAACACAGGTACTAGTTCAGGGATTAGAAGGGTCTATATCCTAATCCTAGTTTTTATTAAATAAGTAGTCCATTTATGCCCCTTAAGTTATTATTTGGCTGGGTAATCCAAGCAATTTTCACCCGAATTAGTTATCTACTTATTAAGTATTGTTTAGAATACTTGTAATTCCATTTGTTTTCTGACTCAGCTGCTTTAAAACTTATTTTTAAGACGATGGATAATTCTGCCCTACGATAGATAAGGACGACACATAACTAGGATAACTAAGAACTCTCTGCTTACAATCAAGACATTATACCTCGTACTATTACTATCGATATAGGAAGATAAATAACACTCCAAGTTCGACGAGGAAAGAACACATTTTCTATACTTAGCAGTTAGTGCAGCGCCAGGCGCACAGGGGCCGGAGTGGAACCCATTCGATAAGAATCGACCGCTCACTGAGCTCGCAGGGTTGTCGAATGCTTTGGACAACGAGGTAGCTGAACATGACTGGACTAACTGCAGCCCATCTCACACAACTTGACCTAGTGTTTATCTTCTAAATATATAAAAGGAGAAACTGACTGACTGACTGACTGACATATCAACGCACAGCCTAAACGGCTAAACGTAGGCACTTGAAATTTGGAAGGGACGTAGCTTAGGTACCGTAGAGGTGCACTAAGAAAGGAATTCCTGAAATTCCCACGGGAACGGGAATTAGCGGGGATATTTGCCCAACCAAGTGGACACGGGAACAGCTAGTTATTTATTATATTGATATTGCATTGGATCTTTAACAGGCCCAGACGGAGATGGCATTGGCAGTACAGCTACAGACATTATTTAAGTGGTGGAAAAAGGCTTCCCTTGTAAGCTTTCACAAGTCTGTCCGTTGCTTGCAACCACCGGCTTGTCTTTCAGGAAAGCGTCTAATTGGTTCCGCAATCTCTGCGTGCCTAGGTTCATCTCGCCGTGTGTAGCCTTGCTTGATGAAGCCCTACCAAAATTGTGATTGTAGCAAACTTTCTTATGTTGGTTTGCCTTAAGTAAACCGCGGCACCAGCCCTAAGTGCGGACAAGTGGAGTGCACAGGCGGCACGTTCTCCGTCGCCGGAGAGGCTCGAGACGAGAGAGTCGAGACCGACACACACACAAGCACCATACATGATGCAACGCGGCATGTAATACTCGCAACTCACATAGTCAGCCATTAAACAGGGCAAACAGGCCGGCCGATAGACATGCACCTAATGAGCTGGAAATAATAGTATAGAATACTTAATAATTGACATAAACCCGTAGAGCAGCTATGAAGAAGTGATTAAGAAAGAAAGAAAGAAAAATACATTTGTTCACTACACACACAAGACACATAGAATAAAGTATTACAGAAAACAGCAATAAACAAGTTAAAGTTAATCAAGTTAATCAAGTACCTAATAACCGCGCTCATACTACCTCGTCACCTAAATCTCCCGTCTTTTTTATGGCATGGAGATGAATATATAATGTAATTGCCACCCGATTAATTGCCGAATGCCTTACGCGCCGTGTCCTACAACCACCGAAACACGTCAACGAGGACACTGATCCTAAACGGATCTGGACGAGAAAGAAATGTCCACTTAAGTCTAGCAATTCCTAATGTTAAATAAGAGTGAGCGCTGCCCATTTCTCCGCGTTTTAACCCGTCCCTCACGTCACGTGCACGCGGCGCTGCGACCGGCCCCGCCCCGCGGTCACCGGGCGGCGACGACGGCCATCCATCACCGTGGCTGGCATGGCGGCCGGCGCGACCATTCCAACTGCAATCATATTTACTTGTCTTGTTGCACTTTGACACTAGTAAGTTTAATCTTCATGTGGCTAAATAAGGGATTGCTTGACAGTAAAGGTCATGTTCGCCGAAGAGAGATGTGTTGTGTTGTGGCGGTTGAAAGAAGTTTTGTGTGTTCAGCCTACACACTGTTGGCAACACCAACACAATATTTTAGATAAGTAAAAAAGTTTGTATCCCCTCTCTGTCTTATAATAAGACTCCGGTATTTTAATTTAATTCCACGGACCTCCAACCCTCGCAATACAACGAAATACAGTCCAGACACCTCTTCACACACACAATACTGAACTTCAAAGTAAACCTTAACGACCAGGTCACTGTAATTGAACGTCCGTTGCGAATGTTGGGGGGGTCACTCTGTACTTGATAACAAACGAGTACCCTACATGAACGCAAGATAACGAATAAGTTGTTACAAACTCACCTTTAATGCGATCGCTGTGGCGGCTGCGTCGGCCAGCCCGGCGCCGACGCCGGCGATCCATCACCGTCGGCAGCGGCCGCGGCCGACGGCAAGGCATTCCGACGGCAACCTACAATCTTACTTGTTTTGTTCCGCTTTGACAACCCAATTCATTACGTCGCTTCTTCTTCAAAGATGTCCTTTTGAGAATCATCGTGCGACCTGCATGCAAAACAAAGATCTTCTTAATTATGTGCTTCTTGTTTATGCTTAATTAATTCTGTAAATAAATATTTTTCTAAGTATAAACTACCTATTTATTAGTTGATGCGTTGTATCGTTTATTTCCGGATCACTTCGTTTACCCGAATTTCATTTGTCATAATTGTGTCACTTGCCATAATGTTAATTTGCCATAAAACCATTTTTTCTGAAACTGTAAACCTTTCAGGTATTTTTTACATGCCATGCCATCGTATAGAGCCCAATAGGTTAGGTTAGGTTTGTTTTATAACAATTCTGAATAATTCACGATTTCAGAAAAAATGCCTTTATGGCGAATGAATATTATGGCAAGTGATAGAATTATGGCAAATGACTTTCGGGCAAACGACAGAGAACCGTTTATTTCGCCATACCTCCAGCATGTCACATTCGTCCGTCTATTATTTTAAGCTACGAACCCGACGTGACTATAAATAAAAAGAGTGGAAGTGACGCGAGCCCTAAACCCCGCTGACGAACGAACCGCCGCGCATATTTTGTGCAGAAACATGTGACATTTTATATCGTTTTATTTTATTTTATGTCACTTCAACTTATTTGTCACGTTTACGTCATAAGGCTCATATGTTACGCTTGGCTGTAAATGTTTAAAATTGTATAATACATACGAATGTATTTATAGGCAACATTAACATTTAAGTAGTTTATGTTCATCGTATTACTGGGGTAGGCTATCCTATAACATAAGGATCTTAAGTCAAAGCACCGAAGCGGTCCAAGTGCGGGGTTCACACACTTTTTTAAATCAATTCTGCTATTCCATTAAAATGCCTTCATTTTCGGAATGGGGTGGGCAGAGCGACAGAATTACCAACTACTCTTCCAAGTTACAAAATATTCAAAAGAAGCAGGCACATGGATTCTCAAACCATCGTCGACGCCGGTAGTGCTACCCAACTGCCCAAGAGGAAAGTTAATGCTTCTATAATATGATATAACTAGCTGTTGCACGCGACTCCGTCCACGCAGAAAAATAAAACATAGCCTATGTCACTTAGGGTGAATGTAGCTTTCCAATGGTGAAAGAATTTTTGAAATCGGCACTGTACTTTTTGAGTTTATTCATTACAAACATACACACACACAAAAATACAAATGTTTCCTCTTTATAATATTAGCGTAGACGGCGTATAACGTACATAGTTGCACACAGCAAGGGCCCAGAAGGCCGGCGCGGATTACAGCCTAAGCTCTGGAGCCGCATTCGCTTCAATCGCTCCTGCCGCGAGAAGTCGAGAGAGTCACTCTAACAACTTGTGCTGCTTTAAAAGTTCCTCTAGGTATTAAAGTAAGTAAACGGATATAGTTATGTTATTTATTTCTCACCGTTTCCTACTTATGAGGAAAAAACGACTAGAAATATAGCGTTATATAAACTTATTTACTGTGCACCAACTATGCATGGATGACAATGGGTATTAACTACGTGATTTGCAGTGTGTAATCAGCACCCAGGCTTTTTTTAAAGTACGTTAAAATAACGTATATCTGTAACGTAACAATGACATTAATTTAATTAATAAACAAATCAGGCTTTGTTAACTTTCTAACAAAACTTTAATTGCCAGCATTGTAAAGCATAGCAATTTGACAAGTGTAAATGACAGTCGACGGGTACTTTAATTATTAAGATCTGCCCACGTACCACGACATGCCTTGTACTATCAGACCATTGGAACCTTGACCCACCATAGAACTGTGTCACAGAGACGTTATGATTCAAGTCATAAGAAGTGTCAAACAAATTGTTTTATAATGTCACTGTGACACCGTTCTATGGTGGGTCAGGGTTCCATTGGGCTGATAGTACTAAGCAACAGCGATACTGATAACGATGAACACGCAGCACATGCACTACATTAAAAATGGACAGTATCTAAGAAAACTAATTGTGACGTTATTTTAATATTTTTTTTATTGATAATATTTGCAAACAATTTTGCTAAAGCAACATAAATATTATCGGCAGTTTTAATAAATGCCCGCGTAACACACTGTATATTGCTTTTTGGCGAAGGTATCTTTAATTTGTTAACGTTAAGAGTATTAAGAGTACTCGTGTACACGTCCCTGGCGAGCGCCGGCGCCGGTCGTTACGCCGCTCGCTGCTCGAGACACTCGGCCGAAGCACCTTTTACATTACATTTGTAACTTCACTCGGCTATTCCGCGTAACTAGTTCCATGCAATTATGTCGCTAAGGCAGCGTCGTCACTGGTTCAGATCCCGCCTACGGCCTACTTGAACATTGCCGGAGTAACACAGAAAACCAAACGTTTATAACAGCTATACATTTTTAACGCCGCGTATCGTTACATCTGGGTCTTTTAGTTCCATAACTTGGGTGTATTTCTGTCATAAATTTACATAATATAGGTAATAACTAATGGCATTTGAAGTCTATGATACCTATATAATTCATCGTCCCTTTGTGGCCATGTTTAACAACACGACACCATCCGCTCGTCCACGTATTTTACAGAATGTACGGCGACGACGGGAGGGCTAGAGTGTCGCCCTCTTAATAACCAAAATCATATTAGGCGGTAATTTTAATCACATGTCACCCTTAATGCTACAGTAATTATTTATTCCCGTAAACTTCAAGTCGATCTATTAATAACAAAGCGCAGTAATAAGGTGAATAAGGAATAATTGTAAATACCAAGACACATCTATCCTAATATTATAAAGCTGAAGAGTTTGTTTGTTTGTTTTCTGGAACGCGCTAATCTCAGGAACTACTGATCCGATTTGAAAAATTATTTCTGTGTTAGATAGCCTATTTATTGAGGAAGGCTATAGGCTATAAATCATTCTCACATAAACCGAAGCGAAGCGAGGGCGGGTCGCTATAGTTACATCGTATTATCAGCGTTATCTTAGCAGCAACTCTATCCATTGTGAAGGTTTAACCTACTGGCTGGGTACCACCATTCGCCATGCTTGATTTTTGTCATAAGATTTGCCCATAAAAACCAGGTGAAATAAGAAAGTGAAGCACATCACGAGTGGCAGGCGCGGCCTCGTAGATCAGTTTGCCTCTGGTACGCTAAATTAGCGAGTAAGTAAATGATTATAATTACGCTCCGCTCCCACCGTAGGGCTCTGACGCATCGATCCCGCGAACACTATCTCCGTCCGTATACATTATAATAAAACTCTTCAAATAGGTACCTAGTAATACACTAAAACACGCCTGGCTACTAGTGAGTTACTGACTAGTGTAGTATGACGATCTGTTGAAATTGTATACAGAATATCAATAAATGGGTCATTCGGAAACTAATATAAGAGTCAGGGTAATTAGTTGTTAGAAACAAAGAACTCGTTTTTGAAAAAATTAAAAACAACATTAAACAAACCAATAAATTCGAAGCTTCTGGAGCCGACTGCTGAGTCCTGTCGGTCATCACTGGAGACTAAATCGAGAGTAAGGCATAAAGGAGCTAGTTTAACTTTAACTTCGAGTTTAAAAGTAAGTAGGGGTAGGGTAGGGTAGGGTAGGGTAGGGTAGGGTAGGTGCGAATCGAAGTCAGCAATTATCCTCTCATTTTATTTTTGCGAATTTACGGGTCAATGTTTATTTTGGACTAAAGGTCCGATGCCAACCGTTCCTTATCACAAATCGCACCATGTTTTTTTAATTTATCTTTTAATGCAGTTTTTTTTTCAAAGTCGAGGCCTTGGTTCTAAACAACAGATTACCCAAAAATTGTTTCCAAATGATTGATCACCAGAAATTGGATAAATGGGCGTCATTACTCGCAATAATGTGGACATAACTACAAAGATTGTAATTAAACAAATTAAATTTCATTCATTGACTTCTTACCCAAAAAATATTTTTGATCCTTTGTAAAACAGTAATAAATAAATAATACAAAGACTTGTTATTGAGTCGATTTATTAAAGCAAATAAACACAATTTTTTATAAATTTTCCGTGGTTAGGTTATTCCTTTTGACGGCTAAAATAAACTTATGAGGAGAAAAGCTCCTTTCGCATATTAATGGAGCAAACTTAAGAAGATTAATATTAATGGCCACTCTTCACCTCTGTCTATTATTTAATTATTACTGTTTTGCAAAGCATCAAAATAATTTTTCGGGTACGTAACAATTAATGTAATTTAATTTGTTTCATTAAAATGTTAGGAGTCATGTCCACATTATTGCAAATAAATACACCCATTTGTCCGATCTCTGTAATCACCCTGTATAAGTACCTAACCTATGACACTTACACTTCTTAACGATTTGTATGACCGATTTATTAAAATCGATGCAATAGGTCAGGAGTTAGAGTGAAACATCTGATTTCTGGCTCCATACACTTTATTGAACACCTCATACATCAAGCAACGGATATACAAGATATTAAAATAAAGATTACATAGTGAGTCAACAGGCGGTCTAATCGCTAAATAGCGGTCTCTTCCAGACAAGGGGGGTGATTCTCTCAAGAAGCAAAGGTGAACGAATGGACGAGTGATCTTCAAGCGGCGAGATTAAGTAGTCCGGTCAGTGCGAACAAAACACATTTTAGCGCGTGCATTTTCAATTAAGCAGCCTTATACGTTCGACCCATCGGCAGGAACCATGCTGCTAAATTGAAAATGCACGCGCTACAATGTGTTTTGTTCGCACTGACCGGACTACTTAATCTCGCCGCTTGAAGATCACTCGTCCATTCGTTCACCTTTGCTTCTTGAGAGAATCACCCCTAAGCTTACAAGGAAGAGATGGTTAACAATATACAATGGAAATAGGGCAAGCGATGCAAACTGAATTAAACAATTTAAAAATACATATACATATAAATATCCTAAATAAATTAAGAGGAAGAGAGACTTCCACATCCTAACTTCCTAACAGCCTGGAGTGTAAAGGACCATGGAACATGGATGAAGTGTTAACGTCTTAAAACCCTTCTCTTGACGATGATCTTTACCACGCCCCACTACAGCACCGACCACTCAGTTTCGGAACGGTGTAATAGGTCATTATTGAAGTCACTTAATGCATTTTACAATAACGATAAGTTTTTATGGACATCCATAACACCCATTGCACTAACATCGCATCGCTTCGGAACCCCATAAAAACGCGCAATGAATATTCCCCGTTTATAAAAGTGCTGTACCCTCGGCCGTAAACTGAATTACCATACAAATATTACAATACTACAAAGTGCCGTCGGCAAAAAAACTGTTTACTGCTATGTCGGGCAGTAAAAAGTTTATGGGATCTCGGTTCGCTGCGACTCGATCAAGGCTGCCATTGTGCTTTCGAATAAAATCGAAATAATACTCACGATTACAATAATAGACGAGGCAGACGTACCTGTACAATACAAGCGAACAAGCTTTCATATTTTCGCAAACTGAGTTTTAAGTACCTTTTTTTTTATGGCATCGAGTAGACAAACGAGCACACAGGCCACCTGATGGTAAGTGAAAACTGTGACCCATAGACATTCGCAATCACAAGACTGCAATGCAATCCTAAGACTGCAAATGCGTTGCCAACCCTGAGGCTAAGATGGAATGCCTCTATGCTAGTCATTTCACCGGCTGTCTTATCCCCAAACCGGAACACAACAATGCGAACACTGCTGTTTGGCGGTAGGTTAATGGATAAGATGGTGGTAGCGATCCGGACGGACCCTGCACAAGGTCCTACAAACCCTTACCAAACCTTACCTACCAAAAACCTTACAAATATAGCGTTTATTTTACGAGAGTTTCATTGGAACAGCCTGGCCGAGCGAGGAACTCGTACACGGTTTGAAATAGCTCCCGAAACGTAATCAAAGTTACCGCCGTTATTATTGGTAAATATTTGTAACGAGAAGTCGCCATCGCCATAACCTTCGATAACTCTCATAATCCAAGGAGTAAATACTGGATTTTAGTACGAGTATAAGTAATAAAATTGAGCTTTTCGGCAAATTTCACGGCTAGCGAATGCTGAGTTGGGACCGTTTCGCAACAATTTCTCTGTGTGTTGTTCTTTTTGTATCTATGTTATATAATTTTGTGTTGTTGCGAATAAATGTCTCTTTATCTTTATCATTACAGATTTTGCATTAAGTATCTCAGAAAAATATTATTTAAGACCATACCGTTGCATAACTTGCATATATTGTACGGTATCGAACGTTAATTTGTGACCCCCCAACAAGCAAAATCAGTACTTATAGTGTTCTCAAGCCTATTTTTTATTGTACTTATAAGATACTTGAAGTTTGCTACAAACAAGGAAATGGGCGCAGTTATAGGAGCATTGCTTTCTTATAACCATCTTATAATCAACTAGCAGAAAGTCACTAGGCCCTATAATACACTTACAGAAGTTCTACCATAGTACAATTGCTCCTATAACGTTCTGAGACTACCCATTTACAAGTTTTATAACTCTTATAAGTATCTCGCATGAGCATCATACTAAAGCAATCTTATTTATAACGCACTACTAATATACTTAGTTATTAGTTATAAGTACATTTTGTAAACATCTTTCCGTTGTTTCGGCCGGTGGGAGTGGTGTGTTTGTGGGAAATAAATACTAAAAAACAAACGTAAGTACCTATTTTTCTTATTAATCTAACTAATATAATTTGTAATAGTGTAGAGCATTATGTAAGTATTGTAAAATACTGTATGTATAGTGTGTGAATTTACCGGGGAAGTCATTTTTATTGTAAATGTCAACCATAATTTGTTTAATTTTACAATGCCCATGGAAAAAGTGTACATATCATATATGTTGTTAAAATAATATTACCACATTTATTAAGAACATCCGCCATTTTCTAAAAATTCTCTGCATTGAGTACGTTATAGGACAATTATAAGTAAATTTGCACTTATAGCAGTTTTAATCCAGATAACTTGCCGCCATATTAAAACGTATTAGGGTTCCTCACGAAATCTTCTTACTATCTATGAATCCTAAGAAAGTTAATTTAAGTTAAAAGTAAAGTTTCGGTTTGGTTGTCCATGGTTACAAATTTAAATAAAACTACTTAAACGGATTATATCGCGTACCATTTCTTAAATTCATCCCGTATGAAATACACTAGATTACAGATTACAATCATCAATGAGACAATTTTAGTTTACCTGTCATGCTTTTTTTAAATAAATTATTGTTGTCTTTTCAGTTCTTTTCGAAATGGTGGTATATTTAGACGTTGACTGCTTTTTAAGTAAAGATGACCTTATGAAACCTACCCTACCCTACCCTTTTACCCTATCTGAAAAGTGTTATGGATGTGGACGATTCACTGATTCAAGAATGAATCCCCACTTTATTGTTAACGTAATCAATATTAAGAAACTACTTAATATAAAACAATTGTGGTGTCAAGGCTGCCAATATATGCTCGTGTACAATCATTACATGGAAGATGAGTGTTACTACTGCTATTAAAAAAAAACACAATCAGTGTCAACCAAGTTTTAGAACATCATAATATTATTATTTAGATTTCATACAGAATACTGTAAGTAACGTCACTCTTTTCATCGTTGTAGTCTATGTTACTTCCGAAACAACTGAAATTTCTTTATTAGTGTGTAATAAGGTCCGTGCATCTCTTGGTAAAACGTTACTTAATCTTTTGTTAACAACAGCAGATAGTTCATTTAAGGCTCGGTGAGGTACCTATATTGAATTTTATAGCCCATTTTCTTATATCTTCAACCAAATCACAATTTTTTTCATACTCTGTGGTTTTTTCTAGTCTAAAACACACTCCACCGCGGAACCCTTATTTTCTTCAGTTGTATTTGCACTTGACGCACCAGGTTCACTTTCTAATACAGATGAACTTGTTTTCGTTAAATTGGGCGTTACTAATTCTGTATTACATTTTCTCACTTTTCTTCTATAATTGCCGCTCCTTTTAAATCGTTTCCATTCGCTTACATCCATTTTAAACTACTTTTCCAATACAAATTCGAACAAATGATTCAGCAAAAAATACCAAACGTTTACTAGTAAGGTGTTTGATCAAATAACTTATAAGATTATTTCATCTAATAAGACCAAGTACAATTTCATTTATAAGAACATTGGACAAGACTAATAGCGATGTAGACTTGTAATAACCTCAGCTTAGTATCTTATAATATCTTATTCTCTTACAAAATGCTACTATAAGATCAAATATTATTCAGGCCTATTTGATCTTTCTGCAAACTGTTATAGGAGACTTAAACCTATAACTGTCTTATAAGACGATCTTGTAGGTAACTAGAAGTCTGTAAAATAAAACCAAATGATCTTAAGACTATCTACGCTGGTGAAATGTTACTATAAGTATAAGTATCCTGTAACTGTTTAGTGCTACAATCTTGTAGCAAACTATAAGGCTGAAATATAAACATGAATGCTCTTGAGTATGTTACCGCTTATCGTATGCTATTATAAGTATATGGCTCTACGTCAATGTCTCTATAGGAACGTTATTAGTAAAAAAGTACTTATAGTCTTTATTTATAGGAATACTTTGCTTGTTGGGGGCCATTTCAAAAAAATAGCTTTAGGTCATCAATGTCATTAGAGATGCCGAAATATTCGTAACTTATAGAAAACTCAACCTTACTGTAGAATCTCAGATTGCCTTTGAACCTAAGGTGGGTCCCAAATTTTCTTCTTTGACTGTACACAGTCCAAAAGTTACTACTCTAGCTATGACGCCGAAGTTTATTGCACTGTTATTCATGGAGGTAAATAACTTAGAACGACGAAATCTAGATGATTCATAATGAATACTGAGGGTGAAGTTACATCTATCAGCACCGATTCGCATTTTGTCTATAGAAAATGGCTGTTTTGTATGAAGATGCGAACGCATGCGAAAGGAGAATTGACGCGTACGCATCTTCATACAAAAAGCCATTTTCTATAGACAAAATGCGAATCTGTGCTGATAGATGTAACTCCACCCTAATGATACAACAAGTTATGACTACGAACGAGTACACGCATTGGTGCGCACGATCGAATATGTTGAGTGTTTAGAAAATAAAGTACTTAGGTGTAAATTGGCGGAGCATCCCGAGCCCGACGTCACTCGTCTGTGCCCGGCGTCGTCCCCGACGTGCCGCGACCCGCGCGCCGGCCCGCTGACGCTCGCTGTTGCGTCACGGCGACGCCGAGCCACTAACAACGGAGATAAGTCGTCGTCTGATGGCATACACCGGATTGAAGAGGCAAAAATGTACCAGTGCTAGTGATTCACTAAATATCGACAAAGTTTATCGATATCGATATAAAGCAATTTTTAATCATTATTATCATAAGTAATGCCAAGTTTAAATACCTTTTATACTTATCGCCACTATAAACAACCGGTATCTAACATTGACTCTGGACTGGAGTCACCTTTGACAACCATTGAAATTAATTCAGTACCTACTACAATAATCTTCATCATTCCGACGAATTGAGAACCCTTTTTTTTTTAAGGGCTGATTTTTCAACCTCCAGATCCTTCTTATGACAAAGAAAAGGACAGAGCTACAATTTACCTTACAGATAGTGTTATCTGGTGGAGATGGAAAAATCAGCCCTAAGTCGGTTCAAAATGCCTCGAAAGAAAAATAGATCGTTTATCGTCATGGAAAGCTGATCAATCAGATATAGAACATAAAGGTTTGACTTACTTTTGAAAGAAATGCGAAAAGAATGAAATCCATACGTCACGAAAAAAGTACTTAGTCGATAAACTTAGTCGATATTTAATGAATCACTAGCACTGGTACATTTTTGCCCAGTTAAGCCCGTGTATGGCTGATGTGCCCCTGAATGAACGAATATTTACACCCTATACAAGTGCCAGAAGGGTACCAAATAATAAAAAAAATAATCATCGAAATCTGGCAATTAAATTTATAAATTCAACTGCAACGATCCGGGATTACGCGCAAGCCTGCTCACGCGCAGACCGCGCATAATCAAGCCTTTGACGTGTTTACAATAATCCCCGCCCGTGTAAGGGGGGGCCCGCGCCCCGCGCCCCGCGCCCCGCGAGCCTGCCGGGCGCGGAGATATTCATTCTGATAAGATCCGAACGCATACAAAGCTAGTTTTTGAATGTTGTTTACAGAAATTTAGTTTTTCTTTGTGCCAGCTTCGCGGTGCCGTATTTAATGTATTGGTGTATTATGTGGGGCGCTATTCAGAGGATGAGAGTTATTTATATGGTCGTCACGTCCACGCTCATGCTGAATGTCCCCGCGACTCCGCCCGGCCGCTTATTATTATTCCTTTGGGCTCTGGGGAAAGTTGTGTTGAAAATAATTCTTAATCAAATTTGAATCAGTCGTAAAAAAACCGATCGAGTGCATGAAACGCACATTTTTTTGTTATTTATTCGATAAGAAAAAACTTTATTTTCTAAGTCCTTTACCATTTGATATGTCACATACTTAATGCACTTCCTTTTTTGCCTTTATATAACAAAAAATGGAAAGCATGCTTTATAAAACTCGACTGCATAGGTATTTTATATTGTCATCTACGAGTATATCTACCTACTCGTATGTTAATAATTGACGTTTTGCCACTGTTGTTATTCCAAATTGACAGTTTAGGTAGGTTTAGGGTCATAACTCATAAGTATAGGTATAGGATCGGGTCACCTTAGTTTCGGTTATAAGTCTCCTTAATATTGATCCTCCTCCGTTGTTACATCGTATAAAACCCCAGAATGTACAACTCAAGACAGAGATTAAATAGAAACGTTTTATCGATTTAATTTCTAGTCTACCATAGGTACCATAACATAAGTAATTCTAGGCATACGAAGTTTTGTTGTGATTCTAAGCCTACGAGCGTTGGAAGGTACCTATTTGCTTTTTATACAATTTGATCATGCTTCCATGAATTTCTAAGCCTAGTACCTAATGATCAGCATTCTCGCCTAGTCGACAGCGTCCTTTGCAAATATCGCCACAATGGCGGCGGGCGGAATACCAACCGACCTCCCCGGAGAACAGACCAACCGCACTCGCCCCGCACCGCGAGACCCTGTCATCAACTGACCACAACGCCCTACGCTTTACAACGAACACTTTCTAAAGGACATTGTTAACTCAAGTCCTTTACAGCGCGCAATGAAAATCGTGTTTACGGAAATTACTCGTTATTTTCTTAGACTTGGGTGAGTAGGTTTCGAGCCATAACAACTCGGACACGATTCTAAGTGAAGTACAACAAAGTTGCCGGCGATTCGTTTAAGCCGGAATTAAGTTCTTTGCCGTCGCAATAAGATAGTCGCGAGCGGCAGCGGAGCGTTCACCGGCGCTGTTTGCTCAGGGCGGGTGTAAGGCGATCTCAAACACACGAGGAATTTCACTGAACAAAGAGCGCTCTAACCAAACTTCTGTGAAGTCTCCTGTTTCTCAAATTAACTGTTTAATTTTACCGTACCTTTGTGGCACTGAGTTCGTCGAAACTAAGGACTATTCAACATTAAATCTGCAATTTTCCTTCCAGAATAAGATCGAGGTCGATCTGAACGCGGTGGCGCTAGAGAATACCCCCCCGCCGAGTGATATCCGGGAGTCGTTAGGTTTTATCGCTCGTCGGCGGAATCGCACCGCTCCCATAAAAACTGATACGATGTTCCGACAAGCCGCATCGATCATGACGAGATCGAGTTGCCAGTTCCGAGTAACCGGTAATCTGTGTCAGCTGCACAGTTACTTTGTCCGCTTTTTACGGAATTGAATCTAAATTCGTCACCTGCCTCGCCTCGGCCCAATCGAGACTTCGAACGCGACGCGCCAAGGCGAGGAGCATTCAATTAGGGCCCGCACGTGACTCTCGTTCGAGGTTTGACTCGCTTAAGACATTTAGCGCATTCATCCCTCCCCCTCCCGCTCCTCCCTGACTCCTCGCTCGAGCAACGCGCCATGAAATTAAAACGTCTTTGAAGTATGGAAATTAAAGTGTGACGTAGCAGAAAGGTCGGCGCGGAACAGACGTCCCGGCTTCGAGTCAACGTGAGCCGTGTCCGATCGTCGAGCCGACCATAACTCAGGCCGTCGCTCCGCGCACCGCACCCGCTCCACTACCGCTCGAATATTACTTTACTAATAAAAGTATTGAAGGCTAAGGAGCAGTGGATGCGTGAGCGCGACGAATCGGTCTCCCGGGACAGATGCGGCGTGAAGTGTTGCGGATGGGGGAACGCGTGACGCCGCGCACGACCGCCGCTCACGCCGCATACACTCGATATTTAAATTGGAAGCCCTAGGCGATAACCGCGATACGATGTTTGTGCTCTTCACTTGTGCCAACACGGCCAGCGCGCCGGCCGCGATAAGGCGCGCGGCGTAGGCGCGGCGGCGGCGGACGCTCCTATAGCTTTTCTCTGGCAGCCATTGCGTTTTTTGGGTTACTTTTTCATCGAGGGCACGTAAAAAGTGACGAATGGTAATTGATTCGGGCGGAGGTTGAGGAAAGCGAAGGCGAGCGGAAGGCCGCGGCGAGTGACGCAATGGACCGGAACGCAGACATTAAATCGAAACGTTTTGTTTAAATAAATGAAAAACTACTCTTATTGTACTCGTTTTTCTTTGTAGGTAGGTACTCTGCCTGTACCTGTATAATCATTACACGGAAGGTAGGTATACAATGATGCGTAACTCATATAGCCCCTCTCCCATGTTCCCAAATGAAAAAGCTATTTTCTTCCGATGTAGGTAGGTCCCATCGATACCTTAATAATTTGGATACACTCCAGTTTCTCCGTAAACTACACACAAGCGTCGATATAGGTACAGGTGTTGTTTGCTCAGTTGCTTTAAACGTTACCTTACGATTTGAACGCCGAATAAACCGTGTCATTGCTCTAACCCAAGATGAAAGGCAGTACGAACTTATGGGATGGAGCGCGCTCCGCCGCGATCCGTCAGGGCATTACGGGCTCCCGGCACGACCCGCCGCACGCGGGCGCTCGCGCCGCTCGGCGTCGATCCGGACGTACTTAGGTTTTAGCTTAACCTACAAAGTCTTAACCCAAAAAATATTTTAAAAGTGAAAGTGAACTTGTCCTTCGGTTAACACTTTCCCGTATCACCGTAAAACTGGGCGTGAAACATACTCGTACTTCGTACAATTTTGTGAGCTTTGAGGAAGGAGAATATTTCCATTCCAAAAATCTCGAGATAATAATAACGTTAATTGAGTTCTATGCAGACAAAGTTGCAGGAAAACAATTCAACGCTAGTAGGTGAAACTGGTAGCGAACACAAACAAATGAAGGTGTGCTTAACTTGTGCTTGGCTTTCTGTCAAATTCAAATGTCGTAATACAAGATTAGGCCATTGTGAGGGCATTAAGATGCAGATGCAGCAGATTTTAGCTATTGTTCGTGGAAGAATAGCGGGTGATCTTCCACTGTTGCGTTTGTCGTCACATCAGCAGCAGTATCTGCGCATACGACGTGACGTAACTCGGCGTGCGTTACAATACCGCTGATTTATAGCCACCTCGCAGCTCTCAGCAAACACGACCGACAATTAATAGATATTGTCGGCGCAATGTGACAGCAATAGACAGCCCACACCTACTCACACGTTCGATCTACACCGCCGGCTCGATATTAACGATCCTAATATGAAAAAATAGGGAGAAAAGTTAGTACCTAGCCAACGTGTTAATAAGTTGGACGTACCGACCGTGCTTTTTATGAGCACCTCTATATACCTACTCGTAACTTGTCACCTCGCCTGTCAATCCCGTAGACGGGGACCGTACTGTGAATAAACACATATTTTGTAACACAGAATATGAAATATGGTACAGAGCTCGGTAGTAAGTATACGGTTGCCATATATGCATATCTCATTTGCTACCAGGAACTTCTATAACATTAAAATTAATAATCCATAATACGCCCATGAAACGTTTCAAACGCCCGTACACACACACGAAGCGAAGCCTTATAAGGATGTGCTCTATTACAAAACTTTTGGCGTTATCTTATAGGCCAAGTATCTCCAACATGACCAAGTCTGCGGGAACTCGAATATAATATTCCTAGGAAACCAAAATGAGCTTTGTCGTTGGATCTGTCTCTCTCGCAGCGGATTGTTCATTTACGGACAAGCACTACGCAATAAATTGTCTGCAAAGGCCTGATTATCCAAATTTTGAACAAAAGCGGAACAGTTTGTTGTTTCTATTGTGTTCGCAATGGCTTTGGATTTAATTGTTAATAGCAGATTACTAGAGCGCATTAACTACTTCATTGTTGACAAAGTCACGCGCCGCGCGCCGCCATCGCTGGCGGAAGCGAGCTGCGAGTGAGATGTCGTGGTTCCGGCAACGGGACTGACATAAAGTAAGCCTCGCTTACAATTCTTGCTTTCATAGAATGCCAATTTGCTAGGCCCCAGGCACACAACACGACCAAAGTATTTCAGCCCAGCAAATAACAAGCTCCCTATCTAGCCGCCAGAAAAATACACCGCGCGTCTGCGGCGCGGTATCGGAGTCAGTGAACATTTCTCACGTGACAGGCGGACGGCCGCGTATTCAATTGAAACATGTTTCTATTTCCGCTTCATAGGAGTTCGGAGCGCTCGGTGGGTCTGTCGAGGATGTTGGGGAGTGCAGCAGCGAACACGATGTACCTATATCGAGTAGTTTTATTTAGCAGTAGGTACTTTATGCAACATAGTTTCAAGTTATTCTGTCCGTGTGTTAAAAAGTACCTCGAGTTACTTCGAAATAAGGGTGCACGGCCGTTATTGGCGGGACAATATTGCCCCCTGATGGTTTATTTCTTTCCCAAGCTTACAGATAAACCGTACATTTAAGTTATAGGGACAATAAAATATACTTAACAAAGGTAAGTATATTTTTTGCGCATGGCAATCGCTACGCAACAGAGCTGAAGTTTCTATTATTTTTTGTTTGATTGATTAACTGTGCATGAACCGTTTGACGCGCGAGTGGACGAGAATAGTTAGTTACTCGTATTTGTTCTTACTTTTATTTCATAATTTATGTTCATTTTATTTGAAAATCACCACCCACTTATTTATGGTAAAAGTAAGTACCTAAATATTTAAGTATTAGGTGATGAAATAAAAGTTTGATATGTAAATTGGTCATGCACATGGCCTATATTCAAAGTGAAATTCAAATTCAAATTCATATTGAAATTATTTGCTACATCACATTACCTACAAATCAGTCATAAGTGGAATTACGAACGAACTTACTAAACGATCACGATTTTGTAAATTGGCTGTCGTTGGACAAATGCTGCGCTCACTTTCTTTTCCATTTCGTTATCAACGCAGCAAGAATGAAACAAAACTTAACGATATGGAAATCGGTTGATTACAATATCGTTTAGACAACTTGGACGTAGTCGAATAGAAGCAAGATTTGAAAGCTAATGAGATGGAACACGCTGTATGCTCGGCGAGGGAGGGTCGTGGCGGCGGGATCAGTCGAGTTAGAGGGTTCAGTGTCTCAACGACGTGATTGTGCTTGTTCGGTGAAGCTTGTACTGTACTGTACTGAACGAAAACGTTGCCGCCGCAGATGTGGGTCGCACCGACGCTGACGGTTCTGTTAACTTTTATGAAATTACTATGTTTATATTTGTTACGAAATTGAAAAAATCCTTGTAAGCCTTGTTAATTGTTCCACTTAAACTCGCTGAAATAAGGCTAAATTTTAAATTTTTGTGTTATTTTTAGATGGTTAAAGAGCAACATATAATCTGAGGGAGTTGACGTTATTTGGCAGCTCTGCTCTGACTATATGCGGCTAAGTCTCGATTGATAAAATGACTGTCTATTTAAGAACATAACGCGAAATATACTTCATTCACGCTTAGCCTTAAAAGGAAATGCTTTTATCGTTCAATATGATTTTCATTGTGGGTGATTATTCAGGCTTTCATCCAATGTCACATATCTGTTTACCGTCAAATATCAAGATGTGAAAGAGACAAGAACCAACCAAACCTGCCCGAGTGAAACTCGACCCGACATTAACTAAGAAACTGGAGCGTCGGATCGATTACTCGCGTTGGGGTGTATTTGTTTATCGCGTCAATCAGCTGGTTATTCGATATGCGCATCAAAACGACTCGAGATTAATTGGAATTATTTGTTACCTTCTTCCACTTAGCTGAGCTACGTCGGCGGTATGTCTGCGGCCGCTCGCGCTGACGGACACTAATCTAAGAGCGAGCATATTCCTGGCAAGAGTGCTGAGACCTTCCAGATGATTACGTTCCGCAGCACTGTCACTTCCCGTTAGATGATAATGATCTATCTCGGATCTGTTAACTACTAATCCACGCAAAAAGTTTTTCAACAGTTTTGCGGCCTATTCTAGTAGATATAAAGTTAACTATTTATGGGTACAAGTATTAATTCTTAGAGTGTAAGGTGTCTTAGGTATTTGCGGTCATAATCTACTAGTCGCTAGAATAATGTGTTCAGTGTCAAGATTAATTTACGGTATCAGATTCGTTATGTTCTCATTATTTCAGAGCCAGTGTGATAAGGGTCAATGTTATCTTACGAGAGGTTCAAAAACCCGTGCCGTTCCAGGGCTGGGTCCCGCAGCAATCAGGCGGTAATTAGGGAGTGTCCCCAGACGGGCATTTGATCGGCTTATCGGATCGCTGTTTGTGCCAACCCTACTCCTGGCCGGTAGGGCTGCCTTTCGGAAAAGTTCAGGGGTGACGCGAGTGTCTTCGTTCGTGTACGAAGAGCAAGCAAGCCTAATTTCCTATCTAACGACGCATGTTGGAGGTCAGTGATTTTAGGGCGAAGTTACGAAGTGAGCGACGGTGTTTTCTGAGAGAATACATCCACTGGAAAAACTAGAAAAAAAAAGATTAACAATCCAAACCACAAAGCTAACGACAATCATTTCCACGTGCACAGACGTCGTTGCTCGGGCGGAGCGGTCTTTTGTCCGCCACCCGACTCGGCCGTCCCCTCGCGTTATTGCTGTGAATAGCCGGAATGGCCGCTGATGGTCGCGAATGAATCCTAATGGCGGCGGGCGGCTGAGTGCGACGCCATCGGGGTGTTATTCTTTGAAACACATCACCGACAAACGAGCTGGCGAGTTTGGTTGGACCAGTCGGTGTGTATTAACTATCTCAGTGTTCGTACGAATGTTCAACACAATGTCAACGAACCCAGGCCCGGATTATCCATTAGGCGGTGTACCCACATTAGCTAGGGGCCCTGCATCAACAAGGCGCCCCGCGCAACGGAAAAAAAAAGTTTAGAAACCAACAAAAGTTTATGGCTCCCAGAATTGCATTGCCTACGGGCCCCGACATGGTTAGTCCGGCCCTGAACGAACACACAAGTCAAATAATGCTAGTCGCTCGAAATGAGCGCCGAAAGAGCAATTAAGAGAATATGACCCCAGGGCTGTCGAATGAGGTGAGTTTAACACAGCCTATCTCCACATACATCGGCACAAGGGTTCTCCCCAAGTCCCAACTCGGTTTTTTGTGAGAATATTTGAAATGTGAGGGTATTGCTGGCATTACTGTTTCCGCACGACAACCCTGGCATAATGACGTAATTTACTCGACGCAATAAAGCGCCCTCTACAATTTCATAGCGGCGGTTTATGTTCACGACTACTTTTAAGCGTATTCGGCATCAAAACCGCAGCCGACTCCGACCGCAAGCGCCAACATAGCGTCTCCTCCGCGGCCTATTTATACCGAGCACCACAAGGTACATTTTACCGCGTTTATGTGCAGGACGAGTTGGCGTGAGGGTAATAACATAGGAGCGGCTGTAATGCCCGCATCCGTAGGGCTCCGTCACACCGCCCGGTGCTCCGCAACGTGCAGCTTGACTTAGATATAACATAGGTACCTACTCAGTAGGTATAGGATATAGGACTCCAACGATCTGCTCCGAGAACTGATCATCTCACGTTCATGGCTTTTAGAACAGTAAAACGTTTACACTGCCAGTACGTAGCACAATTTTTTATCTTCAATCGAGTAAGTAACGTTATCGTAACGCCCATCGAGAATTTTTGATGGCGATTGGAATCAGCGCCCGTGGCCGTATATTTAGTACTAAATTTTCTAACCACGCACGTTGACATTGACGTTAACTTTCGTATCGTCGTCAACAAGTAGAAAAGGTGAAGTAGGTATGCGACAAAAATAGAAAACGTGAGTCTGTATTAGGGGTCCTACGGATACTTTCCGTCAAGGACAGTTCACGTTGTCGAAATTAAGTGATTCGAAAACGTGACACATGAGTATCACTATCACTACATAGTATAAAACAAAGTCGCTTCCCGCTGTCTGTCCCTATGTATGCTTAGATCTTTAAAACTACGCAACGGATTTTGATGCGGTTTTTTTTAGTAGATAGAGTGATTCAAGAGGATGGTTTTTATGTATAATAAATTTTGTTTTATGTACGTGTGTTATAGAAAACTCAAATAAACCGAAGCGAAGCGAGGGCGGGTCGCTAGTACTGTATAATTGAAGTGTTCATGCATGTGCACGGTGGACATGAAGCGTGTAAAACATATGAAGGTGCGACGTCAGGGAATTAAAAAAAAGGGCTATGTTTTCTAATATTGTAAGACCTATTATAATTTACTATCCAGGGCGTTTACAAAGGTAAGAGCTCCGCGTCTAATTGCATAAATAAAACGCTCAGAATGAGCCGCTGCGGCGTCCCGCCTTAGATCGGAATCAGTCCCGGGGATGCCGGGCGAGGCCCCAGCGGCCAGTTTGCAGAATAGATTAGTTGATTGTGTTCATAGATTCGTAGTCAATGAAGACAGCATTGAAAAGATCGTTGTGAAAGATAACCTTTTTTCTCAGGGAGATTTACAATAAATAATTCAAGAGGTATGAAAGATTGCTTGGAGTATCTTGGCTAACGGATTTATAGTACATTGTGTATTAAGGGTGGTAAAGAAAGAATTACAAACGAGAGTCTGTTAGAAGCTTTAATGACTCGAGCTTTGTATTTCCTTTACCACCCGTGTAACATACAATGTTTTTCATCACAATTGCGAGGAAATGAAATAAAATCAGACAAAAGATCATATTTTTAACTTATTAGCGGCAGACTACATCATTGTCTGTGACTTACCACAGATAATGTCAAACGTGTTCGGAGTCCGATTCTAGTGACAATGAGATCAATAGTTTATTATGCGAGATTGTTAGGAAATAGTATTCAACTGACATTTCATCTCGAATGAAACCTCATATCGAATGGCACAAGAATTGGGGTCCTGACGTATTGTGATAGTTTGAGTCCACGTATAATATTTAAAAAAAAAGCTATTACGCACTTTAGTTACGTAATGGTAAAAAAAGGCCCGCGGGTATTATTTAGGATTTACGGTCGATTTTTCTAGCATGTTAGGACACTATTTACGAGCAAGTGTGATGAAAAAAACATTACGTAGGTACCTACCCTCTTGCTGGGGCAGCCGGTTAAAAGAGACCAACTTATATTTGTTATAGATACCTAGTTCTCAGATTGCCCAAGAGGTTTATGAATATTATGTCAAGTAGCAGCGCAGACGCCGGCGTGGGGTCATCGGGGAGGCGAGGAGATGGAGGCCGGAGGATGACGGTGACCGGCGGGCGCTCGCCGTGACGTTGTCTGGCTTTACCACGCCACGGTACGGATGGTACAAATTATGCAAAGAATCTATTTTGTAATTCGTAATCGTAAACAAATTCTTGGAGCGGTTTTAAGTAATCAAGTCGCATATTTCATGATGGTTAGCAAATTACTTATATGCATTTTTTTACAAAATCGCCTTCCGCTCTGCTCATTGCGGCACGTGGGTGTGTCGGCTCCGACCAACACGCCCATGCCACTAATTATCTGTAAACAAACTTTCGCTTTTAATCAGTTTCCTAATAAAATTGCTGCCGCTTTGGTTAATTTTTTAGGAAGGAGCCATTACAGATTTGCCAATCGGCACATGAACCCTTTAGTGTTTCCTTCTTTTAATGTATGGTAATTAAAAAATATCCCGCATATTTTAAACTAAAGTAGGCAATATTTAATTAGGAATGTGACCCTGATTAGAATACTGTTCGGTCTAAACGTAAATAGATCGGCGGTTTGATTTAAAGTCGCATTAAATCAATCCATTACGCGTTGTGTCACTGCTCATTATCGCGGCGGGCTGTTCACAATTGGTGACTTCGCTGACTTCTGGCGTCTAATTTGCATAGTGACAATATTAATAAGGTCGCGGCGCGGCTGACGGGCATGAAAAGCATAAAGCAGTCGAGCTGAAGTGGTCCGGGGCCGCGTCGATCCGTCGTGTGCATGCGCTTGGTGCACCCGAAGGCGCAGGGCCGCCGTGGTGGGGCCACACGATGGCCTTTAACCACCAGACGGATTATACTTAGTCATGGTGGGATATCTGGGGGGTAAGGGTAAAAGAGTTATGTTAAGGTACTTATATGAGAAAAGGAAAAGTTTGCCGTTTGCGAAAATTATCTATTGCTATCTTGTTTGACGAGTATCTAACTATTCACTCTTACCTTAAGTACAATCAGTTCCAAATTCTTTGATTGCCTCAACTAATTCGGCACCTATCGAAATCGTAACGCAAAAAATAATAATAGAATAACATTAGTTCATAGAAATATTTTAAGTAGAAAATTATGTAACCCTGTATAACCCTGTACAAATTAAAACTGTTCTTGATACGGAATCGGGTCTTGTAACACAGGTATCCCTATCACAGGACCCACTGTATTGCTTCTACTTCTTGTATTGTTTCATTTATTTAATAAACATTTTTTTTTTTTCATTTTAAATTTTCAGCACTTCTGAACTTTTGAGTAACTCTCCAGAAATGGCCAGTCCGATGCAAGCAATTAACTCAATATCAAACAAAAGGTGTCCCTGGACCGAGTTGTCCGTCGTCGCGGCGCTTGCGTCGAACCAACTTTCAATAACCGTAGCGTGTCGCATGGAGCGGTTCGCCATAATTCGCGAACATTTCTCGCGGCGAGTATTCACGGTAGCGATAAGGACTGACTCGAACCGTTCACACGCCTGACTGCTCGGCGGCAGCGTCGGCGCCTGTCATGTCCAAACATTTTACTGCGGCAATTTCCGCAGGGGAACTTTGCCCTCAATTGCTATTTATAATCACTGTATTTTAAAGTAGGTACAAGTAACTGTCCATAGTGGAGATGCACTAGAACGGCCTGTGGCTCGGCCGTCTCGGATCCATGAACACACGTGATGACTGGCGAATGATCACAGTCTCCATACGAGTTCAACTCGCACTTGGTCGGGTTTTTTTATTATACCGCCTATATACGTAGCCGGTAAACGTCATACGTAACTTTTTTTTTTTATAGCATTCTTATAGGTTTTTTTGTAATCTACAAGCTCAATAGTTTCGGAGGTCAAGGGGGAATGGTCAATTTTCGTCTTCTTTTCATGAATAAAATCAAAACTATTTCTTTTACAATAGTAACAAAACTATAAATTTGAGATTCTCATAGCGAGCTCTTTCATTTTCAGTAATGCAAAACTTTTTTTTTAATTTCCTAATTTGTCTCCCAAAAAGGGACTATTTATTAAAAAAATGTATATATTTAATTAGCACATCCGTGCAAATTGGCTGTGACAGACAGACGCACGAGTGATCCTATAAGGGTTACGTTATTAATTTTTTGTACGAAAACCTTAAAATCGTCCCTGCTTCTAAAAGTTATTAGACCCTCGGTACCTACCCACATGCAACCTGAATATCTACCTAAATGTTATATCTCGAGGGCTGAAAGGCTGAAACATATCCGATGAAGTTCTTGAGCGACTTGGAGCAGATAACTATCTTAGATCTACACAAACTATTCACTGAAAAGCAACTTGACCAGAAGTTCCAGGGAAATTGGACCGCGTACAGTTCGCTTTAATTAAACACCACCGTAGGTGAGTAGTTACTTGAAATTTGCTATTTATGTAATTCCAGTGAAATTAAAGTTCTTATTCACCAGTATAACAATGGTGACGTAACGATGCTTAAGAGTGAGGGGACATTTGACTCAGGGTGCGCGGTGGATGCGTTATCACGTACATTTAACAATAGCAAAGGTTGGGGCCATTGTCCCGCTTAGGTATCCACAAAATCTAACGCAACCTAACAAATGATGTCGACAAAACACTTAAGGCAACATAATTAAAATTTCAATCAAGTTAATCGAACCGATGCAAATGAAGCATTTGCATCGGTTCACTCCGCTTGCACAGCTGTTCGTGGAGCGAAAGAGAGGCCGCATTAGAGCGGCACGGCGGCGGGAGCGAGGCGGCTGAGGGTTATGGAGTGGAATTCGTGCACCATTGATCTATGAACACTTTCCCTCACAAAGGGCGCGCGAGGCGTAAGACGGGGCAGCCGGGGGGGGGGTATGTACACGGTCACTATGTTTACTCGAATTACGTCCAGCTAAATGGGTTTGCTTGGCATTTGTGTACGTGTGCATCCGTGCTTGCCAATACATGACAATGGCAATGGCAAGTGGCATTCAATCTCACGCCGCACCACAGCGAGAGTGCATGGATTTGGCTTTGAATTATTGTTGTGTAGGTCCTACCACCAGGTGCTACCTCCACCCTCACTCGTTATTTTAACAGACAATAATTATTTTTCTTTATTACTTACTACAGGGTGAAACCTAAGTCGTGAACAAAATGATCACCTCTGGGTTCTACTCACGAATATGAACAACTTTTACTATGGGACCAACTCTGAACCAAGAAAAAAAAATCAGCTGTTTCATAGAAAAGTTCAATACGTAAGTACTCGACCAAAATGTATGAAGCAGCTGATTTTTTTTTCGTGATTTCAGAGTTGGTCCCATTGTGGAAGTAGTGTTGTTGTTGTGTGATCATTTTGTTCACGACTTAGGTTTCACCCTGTATACTAGGCGACTGTTACTGTATTAACGAGTGTTTTTTAGCGGTTGCCACCTGCGAGGGTGATTGCGACCCCCGCGTACGATGTTGAAATGCTTCAACGTCGAGATAGACAACAATGCAAAAGACAGTGCATACATATTTCTACAATATTGTTATTGGTTGCCTGAAATGTTATGGCTTGCAGTAAAGTTGGACCTTGGAAAAAAACATAATATAACGTTATATCCTCGCTATAAATATACGAGCGACTGTATCCACGATCCGCGTGAGGCGCGACTGGGCTCTCCGAAGTAAATAATAAGTATCGGAGCTCGTCAACGCCACATCTTTATGGGCCTGTTTTGATAGCATCCCCCATTCCAGCCGCAACGGGCTTGTTTACGGACTAGCCCGGTATTTATTTATTATTTCAGGCTTCGATGGATTACTCCGAAGCGCTAAACTTGATATTAAAACTTGGATTAAATCATCCTTTATTCAGTCCCAACAAAATAACATGATGCGAGTGTCGAGCTGACCTCCGGCGAATTTAGATTGGTTCCGAGCTGAATAGCTCGGATTATATGGATTATACTGTGGCCAGACTGCAGTAATTAGATAGTCTCGTCTGCCCTAGACGTCTTAACTAGGACGCCACCAGGGACGCGAAGTTTCTAATAACTGCTCTTTGCATCATGAAAATGTGTCTGCCACAGTACTGCGTTTTTAGGGTTCCGTACCTCAAAAGGAAAAAACTAAACCTTATAGGATGCTTTGTGGTCCGTCCGTTTCAAGACCGTTTATTTTGTTAACGCGTGGAGGTATCGAGTTGAAATTAAAACCAGGTTTACAATCCCTCTAAGCTGTGAAAAATTCAAACTTCAAGGTTAACGTAAAAAAATAGGATACGGCCCTTATGTTGTAAACATCGTATAATTCGACACTCTCAAGGGAATCATTTATTTTCCGTTGACCTTAGAACTATGAAATTTGGCAAGTACCTAATACCGTCTTATCTTATACCTACTACAAGTAGGTATAGGGAAAAATCTGAAAGCTATACATTTTTGATTAAATCACAATTTTGAACTGAGTATTTGTACGGAACCCTCAGTGGGCGAGTCCGAATCGCACTTGTCCGGTTTTTTTATCCACTGGGTGGTTTGTTGTGGAATCTGCAATCTTAATAACTGGAGAGTAGAATGCGTCCTCTTTAACCCCCGCCGCATAGAGAGGGGTGTTTTAAGTTTAACGTGGGTATTGGTGTATCACATAATTCACATAGGAGTGGGTCGGGCATGTCTGCACAGTATATATTTAGCTATATATATATACTGTGATGTCTGCCGCGTGCCGGAGGAATTGTGGGCCAAAATGTGTACCAGCTAGGTTCCACGGGATAGTGTTCGGCGTCGCGGCAGACCAAGGCGACGTTAGCGAGATGAGCGTGATGCCTTCAATCGAGACGGGTGGGAGACTGCCCAAGATAGGGCTACGTAAAAGGAAGGGAGGGCTTGGTCCAGCAGTGGGACATTACCAGGCTCTTAAATAATAATAAATAAGTGGTGTTATTTGATTCTTGTGTCTGGCTGAAGCTCTGCTACCTAACGGATGAACCGATTCGGACGGCGTTTTTTTTTTGAAAGCTAAGTTTAATATGTGGTTATTTGTTGGCATACATACACAACTTTACGCCTGTCTCCAAATGGGGTAGGCAGAGACTATGGAACGCCAGGTGCAACGATCTAAACACAACTTTCTTGCCAAACCTTGTGGTTAAAAGTAATTGGGCCGTTTAAGAGTTACCAGCTGTAAAAAAAGGGGGGGGGGGATATTTTTACAAACACAAAAACGTCTTGATCTCGTTTGCGTTTCTCGTATGAATAACATGGTCATTTACGCGTTTGAGACGGTTTTCCGCGAAATATCTATTTGATAGTTATACTTAGCTACTGTTTTTTACAAAAAAAAGTTTTTTCTATTTACATACCTAGGTACCTATATTAAAAAAACTTGTAAATACTTCCTACAAAAACAAAAACGGTTGATATGCTCGTAAAAACTGTTTGGCAGTAGTAAGTAAACTAGTCCACGGCACGGATCTTGAAATGAACTGCCGCGGCCACGCGATCCGGACAGGACACCATGATGAAGTGTCAGCACGCACGGCGGCTGTCACACTCGTTACATATTTATGCATTGCTGTCCAGTTTCGAGTAATTTGGACATGCGAGCAGGACACGCATCGAACGCTGGAAACGTAACACCTACAGTACCTATGTGGTCGACGTTCACCGTCAATACGTACAGATGTAGTGAATAATTCTTTCCCATCGTTTTTGGTCGCATAACTTCGTATTTATCTTGCTTTCTGAGTTGGCATATTGATGGGTACTGAAGCTAATTGAGAAAGCTAGATAAATACGAACATATCCGACGAAAAACGATGGGAAAGGATTATTCACTACATGTGTACTTAGTACGGAGCGCTTTAATTTGTTACTTACGAACTTTAAAGACGTTTTTATAATCGTAGAACGTAGGGGAAGATGGGGTGGCTTCGTACAAAGGGAGCATTCGTACAATGGTCATATCTCGACTATCCATCATGCTAAAGCGTTCATATTTATATGCGTGACTGCCGCTCATATGCATAGGCTACCCTCAAAAAGTGATGGCAGTGCAGCAGCAAATTTCGCCAGAAATAATGAATATGTGTTTCCGCGACCCGAAAGTAATTTTTGGTTCTCCTTTCAATGCGTCTGTCTCTAATAAGTTTTACTTGAATTAGAAAAAATATTTTTATACAGTTGGTAATTAGATCCTTGAGATTAATATGTAAACAATGGTTTTGGGATTACTTTAACGGTTATTTTCTATTTTGATTATGTTTCTGATCGTTTTGGTTGGGGTACCTTCGTACAGTCAAAATGTATGCAATTTTATACCGTACGAATGCACCCCATGTAAGTTAAAAAATTGTATATCAAGAATAATTATAATTACAAAATCAGGTCAATAAGATATGCCCAAAAGATGACTAAAACAGGTGAAATAGCTGAAAATCCAATGAATCCTGGGAAGAAACGAATAGTGTATGAAGGCACCCCACGTATGGGGTACATTCGTACAATTCCCATTTTTTGAGAAAACCATTATATCTTGGCAAAGTGGCTTTGTATTAAAACTGAAATACAAAATGATTATAGCCAAATAAGTGGATGATGAAGTAGCATTTCATCTCATATTGAAAAAGCGGTTCGTTTTTTTTTACAAGGCTAAGAGTAAAAATTGTACGAAGCCACCCCATCTTCCCCTATATGTTCAGTTTTTCTTGGAGCCTCACAATATATTGTCGCAATTATGAGTCCAAGCCTCTATTCCGTTTGTTATAAACGGTCATGTTTTCGAAACCTTTTGTTTTCATTAAAAATATGGTCGCCTTAACTGTCAAGAGAATTAGAGCTATAACAACGTGAACAAACAATATGACAACTGCTTTGCAGGTAACGAGGAGTGCTAAATGATGCGACAGGCTCACAACTCATAATGGGCGCCCCCGATAAACAGCCGACTAACATAGCCTGCAGGCCGAAGCGACACAGCCATTCATTAGAATGAGAAATTTATATACAGACCTACATCTTTGTTGATATACAATGAACTGACAGGTCAAAATCGGCGAGCGGACCATTACTCTGTGTTGCAAACTAGTAAGTATGTTCCTTTCCGCATCCTCTCAGTAAAAATATTATCACAGTTATAAAATATTTTTTGATATTCTTAGTTGTAAAGTCACCAACATAATTTATTGTAAGGTATCGTATCGTATTAATCGTATTTATCATAAGGTGCTCGTAAATATTTGTATTATTCAAGGCGGTGTTAGAGCATGTTAAGAAATTTTCGGGCATCTATTGCGACCGATTCCGATAAAGGGCTCTCTTATTTTAAATACGTATCTGTAACCCTAAATTTATAAACTTCTATCTCGGCTCTAGGTAATCGAGAACACCAGTTTGAGTAGGGTTAATATTATTTACAATTAGAGAACGCTAATTGGCCCCAGCGCTCCAAAATACTTGATACCGCCTGTGCTTGAGGTACACAGAAAAGCACTCCGAATCTCAGAAGGGTTCTCGGGTATCGGGTATCCACTGTTTCTGCGTAGTCGCGGGCCATTAGTGGAGCCGGGCGACGTGCGTGCGCGCAGGGAATGCAAATACGCGCGCAGGCGACACGCACGCGGCCGGCGAGAGAGAGCACACGCGTGTGCACGGACACGGCCGACTCAGGCGATGGGCAAAACCAACTATTGTCACATACATAGAAAAAAAAAACCTACTACACACAGTAGTTTTTTTTTTTCTATGTGTGTACAGAAAGAGGCAAAACATTCACGTCGGTGATTGAACATTTATTATTACTCTTTAATTCATTTACAATATTTACAACGCTGTGGTAATTAACTGTCAAGGCAGTTAAAAACGGTCGCAAGCTTTTAACTGTTTTTGGAACGTTGTAAAAATTACCGTTTCTGTCGTTGGGCTCATATGAATGCCTAGTATGGCATAAGCAGCGATTTTTCACGATTTTTTCGGTTAAACGTACTGCTATTTTCAGTGTAGGTAACTATTGTTTTAGTGGTGGTGGACCTTTTGGATTGCTACCACCATCCTTATACTTTAATCTACCACGAAGTAGCAGTGTTCACATTGTTGTGTTTCGATGTGGGGATAAGGACAGCCGGTGAAATTACTAGCATAGAGGCATTCCATCTTAGTTCTCAGGGTTGGTAGGTAACGCATTTGCAGTGTTGGAATTATATAGGTACATAGTATGTGAATACAATTGTCTACGGGTCTCATATCCCACTTACTATCAGGATTCAGGTGGCTAAGTGCTCGTTGGCCTCTTCCTTGCCATAAAACGGTGCAGGATGACGGCGGGCGGCGCCCTGCCGAGGTATCTATATTTCAGGATTATTTAAACATTAATTACGTAGGTCAGGTTAGACATTTGACTAACAAAGAACTGATACGGCGAGAAATGCCTTTCGATGAAATGAAAATACTGCTTTATGATACGTTCCCTGTAAGGTATTTCGATAATATAATTAGGCACCCCTGCAGCGGAAGGAGCGATCCTAGAAGAGTCATCACACGGGCCCCTAATGTTAAATTCTCATATCCAACGCCATATAGTATACATACAATACAAGTGACTATTACTCGTAATTGTTTTTCCTTCGGCAAGTAACTTTTTACTCTCCTTTTTTACTGTTCGTCCCTAGTTTCTTACTCGTTTTCAACGGCCATAAAAATCTCTGCGATTCCCTTACACTCGGATTTTTATTCTCACAGAAAAAATGTAAACAAAGGTGTTGCCGTAAACGAAAAACATTTGCAGAATTCAAAATATTTTTACTTTCCACAATTATAAGAAATCGACTGTCTATAAAAAAACTATATATTGTAATTAAGATTAAAGAATTTAATCTGTTGAAGGAAAACTTCATTTTGATAATATAAACTCTTTGTTGTGTTAATTTAAAACGTGAAAACCGTTTTTTTACGCAAAATTTATTTATTGCACTGCCACTGGTATCATTGACTCGATACACCCGTGTTAACAAGTTGTCGGTTGCTTGAAAGATTTGAGACGTTACTTCACTCGCTTCGCTTCACCATTCGTGCTCCCGTCATAATCGCTTTCCAGTGACTCATTTATGCGATTTTAATTTCAATTATATTATCTCAAATTTATTTTTATATCACGGTTCGAGCGAAATGATAACTTAATATTATATTTCTTGCTGGCCCTAACTTTGAGATCCCCTGAAATGTCACTTTGACAGTGACGTAACTTTGTTTACATTTTTTCTGTGAGAATAAAAATCCGAGTGTAGAATTACTTTATTCTCTTAAAACCGCTCTCTGCGAACAGTCGATTAAGCGGGCGATGTCACACGAGCGCACTCACTCGACGGGCAAAGCTACCTAACAGAGAATGCACGCCCAATCATTAAGGCTTAATGCTCTAACGGGATATCTGAAACTCGCCGGTTACTAATTGGTCCGTCTCGATCAGGAGCGAGTTTAACAATCACCTATTTACCAGGATGCATTCATAATGCAGCTGCTGTTTTCCAAAACCGGAATAACTGAGTAAGAGTACCACCTGATGCTTTTTCAAATGCTCATTCAAAGTAAAAAACAAATCAAAGTGGGCGAGTGCTTGCGTCATTTACAAAGCAACATTAAACCTACACGGTTTTATGTACTTGGATAAATTTAATTGTAAAAGCGAGAAATAAACTGTATTAGTTTATCTGTTTACTTCCGTTACATCCGGCGTCGTGCTGGATGCTGATGTTATCGTCGACATCAAACGGACGCGACAGCGTGGCGGAACTTTACCGGTCAACTATTAAAAACTTTTTACTAACTCTAGCCATAACACAATAAAGTCAAATACAGTTATTGTAGTTGTCTAAACGGGTCTCTATTGACTGCCATAATTATTTTTAGTTATAATGTGTGTTAAGTCATAATTTTGGCAAGTCATATAATGCATTTTTCTCAGGACACGGTTATGTTTTCAGGATTTTTATACAACTAACCTAACCTAACCTAACTAATCTACACGATAACCATTTATTAAAAACTGTTACTTCAGCCTGAAAGAAGTTATGACAAAAAAAAGTATGACTAACAATACATTATGACCAACGATAAGTATGGCAGTCAAAGGGATCCGTGTCTAAACACTTCAAACGAGGTGTCATACAGCGTTACTAAATTTCAAAAATAAAGTTAAACTTTTTTGTAACTTCAAAATGTAAAACAAAAACACCAAACTCAATACCTAGGTACCTTAAGGTCTATTACCCAACAAACTCTCGTATGAACGTTCTTGTAGGCATTCTCGCCATCCTCTCAGAATACTAAGTTTGACGAGGGTCCTAGATCTGAATCTCAATGATTGAAGGAGCGGCTCCGGCATCCCCCCCCCCCCCCCCCCCTGGCGCCGCCGCACTCGGCTTATAAACAACAAAATGTTAAACAACATCACTTTAAGTAATTTAAAACCCAAGTTTCGCAGGAAAATACAGTTTGTACGCTAAAGGAGCCTTTCGCTGGAGCGGGGCCTGCCCGGGCAGACATGTTGTGCAACAGCAGGTGATAAATGTTATACATAAATAGGCCTGCTTCGTATCAAGAATAATGTCCTCTTTCCGGTAATTCAAAGCTCAAAACCGGCAAAATGTTGCTCCTAATGACTCGAGCAAAGACAAGTAAAACGAGTAAACTTTTCAGTGAAAGTGCAAGCAACTTTGAAGGCTCTGCGCTTCCAAACCGAGATTCATGATCAATTTCCTCGTAAATTAAAGGTTGTTCTTGAGTTCCTGAGTAACGAGAGAAAAAGTAGAAAAAATATTAAAATTACCATAATTTTACTGTCCTAATATTTATATGTATAGAATACTTTGTGTTATCGATATAATCGATGACTAATATAGTGAACACTGCAATGACGTGTGACGTCACGACGGGGCACTCCGTTACTGTGGTTGGATAACCGTTGCGTCGTCCGCGCAACCGGGCCGAGCTAATGGCGCGCTGAGAATGAGCGCCGGATCTTATCGCGACGGCATCTTCGCCGAAATTAGTTTAATGACCATTTTAATTGCGCTAATAACTCACAACCACGGCTTCATTCATAAGCGATAGAGACGGGCTATTGTACACACAAAAATTCTATACTTATGTGAATTTGAGTTGAGCTGTACTTGTAATTATCCACTCGTTAGCTTCAGGCATAAAGACCAAGACCACACAAAGTAATCCCAAATGTGACACGTGTCAGCTTGTGTTGTGTCCGTATAATCTGGACCCCAATTCATGTGCGAATAATTCCCGCCGAGATCTTGTCAAAGAAGTTAACGCTCTGTTGACATTTCACATGAAATCACTCAACTGACATAAACATTGGGGTCCTGCATTAGATCAATAATATCGTTCACTAACGGTGAAATGAAAAATGGCTAGTTAGGAAATAATTTTCGGACATATCATGGTATTCAGAAAATTTAATATGACCTACACACCTGTTTACAAAGAAATGGGATGTCCACCTGGGAATTAATACTCAAACCGTCTGTGGTTACCTTTTACTAAGATAGGAATCTGAGTTCAGACTATTAAAGATACACGCCATGTTTTTAATTAAGATACTAGCCAGCTATCAGATGAGTGGCAATCTTGAGTGTAACAGCGGACGCCGTGGACCCTGCGCCGCGCCCGCTGCCGGCAGCAGCGCGGTCCTGGCGCGGAGCCAGCGGCGGCCGCCCCGCACAATGCGGCGCAGCAACAATGACACGCCACTCTTGCGCAATCAATTCCTTGACGTATTTTTTCAAACTTAAATACTAAAAAGCATTATCAAAATTAATTTAATTGTATTCTAATGTTACTTTTAGTTTTAACTATTCCTAATGTTACACGTTACACAGAAAAAGCCTAGAATTCCAGAATACAGGTGATTACACTATTGGTGAAACGCCTCACCAAGCAACGTGGCTTTTTAGTTTTAATTTGAGATGTTGCAACTTCCGTGTTCTGTGTGCGTGATAAGAAGAAAAAGTACAAGAGAATAATGGCGTTCTAAAGAAACCTACGCACTGCGGCTCGCCGGGCCTGTCGCGATGTTATCTGTTATCGGCTGCTGCAACTTCCCGCCGGGCTGCAACTGCAGCTGACATGCAACTGCAACTCGATTCAACTCCAACGCAGAGCGAGGCGATTGCGACAAGTTTCATTAACTTGAAAGTTTAATTTCTTGGGACGACTGTTTGACGCTGTTTGTCCTTGCGATAGAATTAGTTCTTCTTTCCAAAACCAAAATGACAAATAAGACAAAACTGTCATTGGACATGCAACCTTTGTAGAAACGTAGTAGAGTCGAGATTAGCTTCTGTTTATGAAGTAGATGCCCCTTTTCAACTTTGAAGTGCCGGATCTAACTAAGCTGCTGCGAGGTAAATTCAGGTCCATTTTAAATTAATATTCTAGTAATCTCCCCTTGGTATTTTTAAGTACCTACCATTAAGCAATCACACTAATAATAACGGGTTAAGTTTTTAATCACTTTTGTTTTAAAACAATTTAACTTAAATGGCAAAAATAAAAGCATACCTAGATCAGTTTTAAAGTATTGTGATTAAAGTACTAAGTGTTATGATAAGTATTGATGAGGTAAACATTTTACAGTTATACTTAGTTATCATAATAGGTTTTGTGGAACTAAGAACTAAACTTGGGCTTGCATGTAGGATCTGATGTTTCCAATTTCTCTTATAACCTTCTAAGCTTAACAGCAGTTTAAAATAATTTAAGTGTTAGTATTTAAGTATTTTTTATTACATTTCTATTGCTTTTGAACATCACGTCTCGACGTCGACAATGTCTTCGTCTTCTCTTGACTGGCGGCGGTATGAGCGTGACGTAGCGTTTATCTTGGGCTGCCTGTCGCTCTGACAGTGTATGTTCGCAAATTGCAACGCGTCAGCTAGCAAAGCGCTTGCGGTGTGGCTAGTGATGGGCGATTTCTGAAACATTGCACAACTTTTCTTAACTGTGAAAATTACAGCTTCTGAAAGTTACATAATTAGATGGAAATTATTCTAACACAAGTAAATTTCGTTTAAATTTCATGAAAAGTTGGGTAACATGTCGAAACTATAGTAATTTTCGGAAATAAAACGATTTCACCATGGTAATTATAAGTATATTGCTTGAAATTCTAGGTGAAAGTTTCACTTTTGAAACTTCTAGAATATTTCAGAAATTTAAATGAAAGTTTCACTTTTGAAACTTACAAGCTGCCCATCACTAGGTGTGGCCCCCGAGACAGGTCGGGGGATCATTAGCCCGGGCCAGCGGCAGGGAAGTAGCTGCCACATGAATATCGAATACCGGATGATGACAGGTGGAAATACTCTATTAGATACACGGGAACGGCATAGGCAAGCCTCAGGTATATTCGGCTGCATGAGTCGCCATTACTTTGGGAATTATTCCCCGATGTATGGTACAAATAGAAGTTGCGGGGACAAGTCGGCGCAAACTCAAACGGCTTAATCTCAATTAGATTTTTAAGTATTAAGCGGTCAAAGTTTCTGGCATTTTTCTGTGCTTCAATATCGATGAAATCTCGAGGGGTATTTGCATTTCGTCAGTTCCGCAACGGCTAGCTGACACCGTGAAAGTGCGTCACACGTCACTGGCTTGACGTGTGTAATAATACGTGGTCACACTATTAATTGAACATTGCAGTTCGTACTGTTTCACGGCACGCAACAGACAGACAGCGGCGGCGGAAGCGGGCCCTTCGATGCTAAATATGATAATTAATAAAAGTACTAACTCGGCGTACCATATGGACGAGCGGTGAACGTGAAAGTTATCATAATGTCGAGGGTACCATGTACACATGTTAAGGTTCTCTGGTGCGCGTACGTATGACCGGACAGGTAGACATTGTTCGCCTGACTGAAATATAATGTAAGTAAATACCTACCTAACTACGCATAACATGAGGTCAGATTCTCAAAAAAAACAACATTATCTGATTGTTGGACTCGAACTTGTTTTTTATTTTTACCATTCGAAACTGGCAGAGCGTTTCTTCCAATAAGTATTAATTCTAGCCTGTTGTGTAATTTCTTGCTCGTGGATTTAGTAACATTGTATGACCATCATATTGTTTCTTCTTATAGCAACCATAATAACGCTAGAGATGCGATAGCAGAATTGGTAAACACGGCGTGGAAATAAATGGCCACTTTATACCAAATATTCTGTGTGGGTATAGAAGGCACGCGACTTGTACCACGACCGCGCCGGGCCCGAATAACTTGTAAAAATTCCGCCGGCGACTCGCCGACTCTCTAGAGCAGTTGTCGATTCCTCTGATACATATTTATGGCGCGCCTCTGAGCGCTGCCGTTCCACTTATTTTAGAAGTTATAAAATGGAACCAGCCAGCCCATTCCACATTTTCTAAAGAAAGACATATTTTGAAGGTAGCTGTAGTTATCAGCAGGTCAAGAGCTAGATTACTCCATGGTAACTATTTCGATAATACAACTTATTTACTAGACTAAGGACTTGTTGTTTGATCAGTAGTTAACTCAACTAATTGTTATAATTGGAAAAAAAAATACCACTTCCTTGAGATTTAACCATTAGTAACGGTTTTTAACGATTAGTTAGTTTAACTACTGATCAAACAACAGGCCCTAAGTTAGGTTATCTGCCGATTCTCCGAGTTTCGTATGCAAAAATCTCATTTGCCCCAATTTCATTTGTTGTAATTCATTCATTCATTTATGGTATATGATATAAGGGCAAATGAAGATTATAGCCAGTGACCATTATGGCAAATGAAATTAGTATAAATGAATTTATGGAAAATGGCGGGATACCCCTAAGTTGATTAGCAAAGGCACCACTATAATCATCAGGTGCCAGGATGTTGACGACGTGAATGGTCCTTTTTCGAAGCAAGAGGTGCACTAGATCTTTACTTATTAGTGTTTAGTCGAACATCTTAAAGACTCAGTGTTTTCTGGCTGTACCTCTAGCGCTCGTGCCTCGTCGGTAGGCATCCGTGGCATTAGCGGCCGCCGCGCACGACGCGCACGAGTCAATCTGCGCAGCTGCGCGCGCCGACCGCAGACCGAGGTTGCGCCGGCGCTTGCGCATGCAGCCACGTTGAGCAAGCGGCTGCTGAGAGGCAGAGCAACGCGAGCGGTTGGTTCAGGGATCATCTCAGAGCCTGTAATTTACCTTAAAAATGCAATTTTCTGCATTTTAAAATAAAGGATTTTTATTGATCAGTAACAGAACTTGTTTTATGAAATGGATTAGCTGCACAATTATGTCAACCATCAGACCAATTTTATAACTAGGTACTTATTTGCTTTTACCCGCGACTCCCTTCCAAGCTCCACGAACTTCTAAATTTTCCGGGACAAAAAGGACACCCGTTCACCCGTCCCCGGTCTAAAAACTATCTCTGTACCAAATTCACATCGATCGCCTCAGCGTTGAATAATGAAGGTGGAACAAACAAACAAACACTCGTACTTATAATATTAGTAAGGAATAAGTACGACTCAAGTGTACAAAATTCCGCTAACTTTTAACTCGAATAAACTGCGAGAGCATTCCGCCAGTTTCCCGCGCGACGTAACAGAACGTGTCGCAACCAAATTGCTACGAAGAGTTTCTAAACCTCCTTCACCATAAATAGAGATGACAGCTAACCGCTAATTTATCCAAATAGCCGTGCAGGACCCCATAAGTCACAGCCTAGGGTCCCCGCCGCGGTCCAGTTCGGTTTGCCGTCCGCGATCGATTACAAGCATTTACGTATTCGGCGATGCGGGGAAGCGGCGCGAGTCGCGCAGATAACGTCGATGGTGTTGGGTTGGGCGGCTGGCGGCCGGATGCAGGCCGGGCGACGTGTCATCATCTAACGTTAGCGTTGACATCAGCATGTTCTAGGTAATATACAATTAACGATAGACTTATTAATCTGAATTCCAATGGCTTATATAACTTTTAAAATGTACTTTGCATCGTAATATTCTCTAGCAGTAGCTCTATGGTTCTATAGCTGTACGGGCCAATTAAGTAATAAGTACACAAGAGATTATGGAACGCCAGGTGCACCGATCTAAACACACAATTTTCGCTTCCTCTACATTCATCAATGTCTTCATGCACCCCCCCCCCCCCCCTAACCCCCTTACTTATAAACGTGTAATAAGCTTGGAAGAGTTTATTATTATTATTTATTTATTTGTTTATTAAACCAGCAACAAAAATTACAAATATACAAAAGCCCTGCAAAACTGTATTACTTAGTACAGTTTGTTTGCAGGAAGACTTTAAAATAACAATAGGTAAGTACTATAATCTTAATATTATACAATGTTTAGTTCGACACAATGGATACAAATTAGCCCAACAATTAAAGCAATTAATGAATGCCATGCTTTGTCCTTATCTGTAATTGTGACATTTGCATGTGACAGAAAGTGACAAAACTAATATTCCAAGCTTAGTCCACGTTTATAAGTAAGGGGGTAAGTATATAGAGATACAAACACAAAGATTATCATACCCAATACGACAAAGGCCTGCGAGTGACGCCCTGCCTGTAACACCACGACGCGACGGTAATTTATGCGGAGCCACATCAACATCGACATCGGCCATGATGATCCGTGTGTCGCACCAACAGCGGCGGCTGTCCAAACGGTAGCTCAGCGGATTGAGTCGGCACTAGTCGGTTTGGCGACGCGGGCTCGACCTGAAGCCCTAGCCTATTTTGAAAATCGAAGTTCAAAGTAACGTTTGTTTCATCTCTTTCTTCAATTAACTCGAGACTAAATCGAGAGAAAGAGATGGAGCTAACGTAACTTCAAACTGCGATTTTCAATGTAGGACCTGAGAACGGACCGAGGACGCATTTGTCGCGTACCTGCTTGAACAGTTCCCTACCCAACGGGGAATTTTAGCAAGTATTCGTTAAGTCCGGAGATTTTGATTCGTGGTAATTCGTAGGCTGCTGTAGCTACGGGTACAATTTATATGGAAAAGTTTGTGTAGTTAACTCAACATCGAAAGCAACATTGTTGCACGATTGCAACCGTTCAAACTTTTCGTAACGACACTTTGATGCATCGCCCGTAATTTGCGACTGTGGTCTGGCCAACAATGATGACGTACGTCTTTAATTCTACATACTAGTGTACAATTGTTGTATTGCATGGAACAATATAACGACTTTGGTTATTTTGCAACGTCATATTATTATGTGTGTATTGCAACTTGCAACGACGACACGTGGCGAAGGCACACATCGCAAACGTTTCGGCTCCTCTCAATTTATAATACTGAACTGGACCTTAACACAGCCGCCTGAAAATATTACCGACAATTTCTTAGCCCCCACCACCAGCCGCTGTGTCGATTCTTCCCATAAACTCAGAGATGCATTCTATCAGCTGCTAATGTCGCTCGATGACTTCGAAAGGCCATTTACCACTAGGTTTTGTTGATACCCCGCTAAAACGGTAGAATATAAAACGCGCCCGTTGTAGTGGTTCGCTAGACGCAACGATTTTCGTTTTTCTAAGGCGAAGGGGCCAAGTTAGGCCGGTTCGATCGATCTCGCCTCTCTTGTATAAGTAGTAGCTTTTTATCATGAAGACAATATGAAATCTTTATACCTTCATTGTAAATGGATCTATCTAAAATGTAAGCGTGAAACTTGACTTGGTTGGCTGCATCAAACATTTTAAGGGAGTCGTAAATAGTCCGGGAGACAGATAGTGAGAAAAGCACCTCACGGCAAAATGGAAAATTGCGCACATGAGTGAACCCCACTATAGCAGCGCCGTTTTACTGCCAGTAAACTGCATTTTGTTATTAGTCGCGTTCAGTTTTGTTTCGGCTCCACGGACTCGCTTTATTGACTCGCAACATGTTACACGACACGTCCCTGATCCAACGACTGACTTTCCTTTACGCTTTAATATCACCGCTCTCTATAACGTTATATAAACCTCGGGACACGCGCACGCACTCGGCTGGGATACTCCTGTCCGATCCCCTGTTCCGAATAGGAATAACAGGGAAATTAACCGATTATTTTTTCTGTATCCGACGCTGAAATCTCGCCGAATACAACGCTGCAATGCAAGTGCGACTTGAAATCCATAAGGTTACTTGAATTTTTAACATTATCCAGGTACCTATTCGTTTGTAAGGAGTGTTTAGAAGATAGTTCTAATAAGTAGGTGAGGTACAGGTACACTACACAAGTCTTGATACCGAAGACATTCTCAATATGTTGGAATACTAGACATGCAGATACCAGTAAGCGATAGAAGAGTTCTGTCAGGGCCGATGAAACGTCTTCATACTTCGTCCAATACCACCAATTAAATAATACTTTAAAGTATATAATAAACTGCAATGTACCACGTACATATTGCTAACACGACTCCCCCCGTATACTAACATTCTGCATCGCGAAAAGAAGCCAATGAGGAAGTGGAGCATGTGTGCACAGCGCTTTATGGACGCGTTTCCTGCGGCCGTAGATCACACGCACCAAGCACCACTCAGCGCACCACGCGGTGCCGAGTGCAGGCCCTCGCCGCTCGCTGCGCGCAGGCGCATCAGTAGACACGTCGCAGTAAACAATTACAAAAGATACGGGGAACTGACAAACGTTTCAGTCATCTATAGGTATACTTCCATGTTTTCTGATTTGATTACACGTACTTATTGTTAAATTGCGTGCAGTGTAACTTAAGCCCTTATGTTGCTTCGATACATGACGCGGGAAATAAATCACAAAACGTGTATGTAAATTATATAAGCTTGTCACTGGATTATGTCGATTGCAACCTATTGCATGTAACATGTTTATAATTTATACGTATTTATGACAACGCGGGTCAGAACTCTGAAGAAACTTGTCAAGCCCTGATACACAGCGACACAATCGCCGTAACGAGTGATTCATACACAACAGGAGATTATTGTATGTGCGTATTAGATAGTCAGTTATGAATGTGATGGTTGTGATGATGGACCCTCCGGCGCAGCGCGCAGCGGAGTGAATATAGCCGAATGAATACGGTGCTGACATTATGTAACAATTCACCTAAAACAGTTTTCTGCAAAATTGCTTTTCATTTCCAAACCGGAAAAAATCCGCGATATAGTCAAATTTGTATTTAAGGTAAACACCCTTACACACCATTATTGGCATCCAGGACCTGTTCAGTCAGACAGCGTGCCAGCAATTAAGACCTCGTGCCTCATCATCATCATAATTTAAGTTAATACGCTATGCTCTGCGTCTAACCTTCTTATCTCTATTCTTTGTTAGGTTCTTGACATCTTGATATGAGTGATTGACACGACCTTAACTTCCCCGTTTTAAACTTACTTTGACTGGTTGGCTTCCTTTTCCCTCCTTTGATATTGTTCGAGAAATTGTTATCTCACTTATTACGATTATCTATAAGTATATTAATTTCCTCTTCTGTTCTCTGTCATCTTTATTAAAATATTAGTTTATCCTAGTACTCGTAAAGATTGAAAATACTCTTAACATAATCACACGGTTCCCTCCCCTAGGGCCGCAGTGACGATGAACGACTTGGCAACAAGGAGCCAAAAAAACAAAAACCCAATCAAAGTTCACAAAAACGTAATCAAACCGGTTGGCAGCGTTGTAGCCGCACGCTGCGTTAGGCGCGGCGGTGTAGCTGCACCGCTGCCAAATGCAGATGGTGGCGAACAAGCGAAGGGCGGAGTGGAGCGGACGCCGTTAGTGCGGGATCAGCGGAGGGCGGGCCACGTTGTAGCGCTGTCGGCCGCAGCCTGTGTCGTTTTAGCTCCGCAATCTAATGTAAGTACACGCCGTTCCAACGTTCGAAGTACCTACATTTAAGCTGCATTTGCATCGCGGTTACTTCTCATTGTGGTTACTTTGAAACAGATCCGTTCCACATGGCTACGTGTACGTGCCCGGCCTAGGTGCATGACGGTTGTCTGCTCAGTAATTAGACGAGACATAACATTAAATTACCAACACTGTCATTTCTTCGAGAAGTCATTTATGAAACGAGTAAACATAGCGTACGCGGGAATGCAAATGTAGTGTATTGTCGTCTGTATCTTATGGCTGTATCATTACACGATTTCTTAGCGGCTGATCAATAGACGTCGAGTATTGGGATGTAAACACGTAAATAGGATTAAGAACCAGCGATAAACATAACATACCATTCAGATTTCACATATACATAGATGTTTACATTCTGAAATGTTTTCTTATTCAGTTCTATAGATACAAATAATTGAATACAATTTACATAAAGCCTTTGTGTTACTCATTACTTCGTTAGTCAACAATAAAGGTTAATTCGTCCTGAACAAAGTCTCTCCCGAGCCCGCTCGGCTGACCGCAGCGATGTCTGTGGTCCGATACAATGTAAGTTACAAACGATTAGTTTAGTCCGATTACCGCCGGCGGAGCAGGTGAGGGGTGGCGTGGGGGGGGGGGGGGGAGCCGTGCTAGGAACTTCACTGGGTAACTTGGGCTTATCCCGACACAGCACTCGGCTGCGGCCGGCCCCATCGAACCAGGATCTTTGGAATATCATGAAATCTGATTGAGTTTTCAGGGTTCCAAGTCTCAGAAGGTGAGACTTTGTTATCTGTTCAGTGTCTGTTTGTCAATATTAGAAGTTGTAGGACTGTGAGAGACTCATAGACTGACAGCAAAATCGCACAGTCAGCTGTAAGTTGAAGTCTAGAACTGAGATCAACAAACTAGATGACTCATAAATTTATGAAATGTGAGTCGATTTGTGGTCATAACGTACCACCGAGTTCAACCCCAGCGTTTGTCATGTAGGCAGGTACCAGTAAGCAGGTACCAAAGCCGTTGCTCTTACGATAAAAATAGACTTGAGGGACCCTGCACAAACAGCTGAGTATGTAAGAAGGGTAACTGCAGAAAGATGCTATTACTCGTTCTAGGATTTTTCTCTAACATTTTTGCCGGTCGATCTTGACCGGTTAAAACTTAGAGAGATGTGCATGTAAATAACGTTTTAGAATATGATTTCAGGTAGATTTTCAAACACGTCGCTCGCCCCTTTGCCGTCCCCGAGCGCCGCCTGCGACGAGGTCTGCGCTGCGGCCGAAACACAACAAACAGCTATTCCCCGGAGCGAGCGCTCCAATCCATTTACGTATTTACATTTCCCGACAAAGCCGAGCCCTAGACGTCCTCAAGTCAGATTACAAAGGAAATTTAATATCGAAATCATAGCACGTCGCGGCCGGGGGGCGCCGGCGCTGAACAAACAGAAGCGTTATTGCGCGCCACTTGTCCGCGCCGCGCCGCCCCGCGCCGCTCAAAGCGCTCGTAATTCTGAATTGTTATAGAAATGCTTATTTTTTCGAAAATGCTGCGTACGGATTTGGGGTGCAGTTTTTTACAAAAAAGCAACCCTCGTGAATGTGAAAGGCCGGAGCCGCCAGCCGCCGGCGCAGTCAGCTCGGGCGCCTCGCGCGGCTTAACGCTCGGTCGTAGGGCTTAAAAGGAGGTACCTATTTTACAACAGAATTTGCTTATCCTTAGATTTGTTAATAAAAAGGCTTTGTTCCAGCGTAAAATCCTGCCTACCCAAAAAGTACTTAATCGACTGCTACCAGGTACCTATACAATAGGTACTTTTTATTTACTTACAACTTTGACGATAAGATAATTTATTTATGCTGTAATAGGTTATCCGAATTGACAGCTGATGTAATTTTATCGCCGCTGTAATCGTAATTACAGGCGCGTTTTTATTGATAAGTAATGGTAATGATAACGATCACCGTACCCCGTCCGCCCCCCGCGACCCCCGCGGCCCCCGCACGCCAATTAACCCGCTACACGTTACATGTGATTTAATATTCGATCGCTTTGTCCACACTATATCGAGGTTATTCTCCTTCACGACCGCTAACAATTCGTGTGCCAACTTTTCAATTCACCAGCTAGAGTGAACCACCCTCGCCGCTGTTAGCCACCCGATCCAGGGGTCAGGTTAGACGGGCTATTTTTGTAGCGATACGGAATAACCAGCTACGCGTGATTTAGCCCGGCCGGGCCGGATCCGGTTAGTTCGGCTAATGTAGCCCGGCAGCGGCGCCGGGTCACTCGCCGGAGCGTTCCTAAAGCAAATATGAAACAGCATTTTTTAATTATTGTAATAGTATTAGAGCAGATTGTAAATTTATGTTTACATTTGCATAGTGACGCAGGAAACACGAAACTTAACGACGCCGGGGTCGCAACTATTAATATTAATATTTGGTAATTTAGCGCAGGGAGTGGTTTATGCGAATAGCAGGCTATGCACGAGGAAGGAACATTAAGGTCCTTTTATTAATTATATAAGTATAACTGAAGTCATATAATATTAGTTTTACATCGTAACCTAAATATTATGTAGAAAGAAAACTTGTACTACCTACCTACATGTAGATACCAACTAGTCTGTATTTTGAAAGGGACCGCGGGAACGCCAGCCTCGTTCCTGGATAAGCCGTGATATCTCGTGGTTAACTAAATAAATACCTACCTGAATAAGTAGACCCATTCCAGGTAAGTAATAATTAAACGCAACCCACTAGATGCCACTTTACGAAAGACACGAATAATGTAATTCTAATAATAGCTTGAGCTGTGTTAAAATACACACGAGACGACGATAACATGGTCCGCGTTTATCACTCATTCACCACCGCCGACAACGTTATCATCGCTGGAGGTGCGCGAGCGCAGTCGTCTCCGGGGAGCCGCGTTTATTTATCACCCAGTTATATTTACCTAGTATCGGGAGAAGCAACATGGCCAGACCTCCCACAAAGTCGACTGACAACCCGTAGCTCTATTCCATTTTTTTTGAGCCAATATTGCTTCTATCTTAATCATACTGTTGATAAGTTCCATAGGTACGGCAATAATCCAAATGATTAAGTGGTTGCACTTGTTCCAGAACCAACCTTGCGAATAACGTAACCAAAAAACATTACCTTTCTTCTTCCACACTGCGGAAAAACACTGAAAAGTGGTTAAGTGCAAGTTAAGCATGTGTGTATTGGGATTCCCGTACCACCGACAACCACAGCAATTGCTGTGGTTGTAGGTGGTACGAAAAACCAAATATAAAACCGTAGTATCAACGAACTATTTTACAAAATACACCATTCTACCAAATTACCAAATCGTCCCCATAATCGCGGCGTCAATGGCTGCGACATACGAGGTACGAGCACACAGCTAGTGGGACCGACAATGGACTAGCCTAAATATAGGGCTCCTTTTTTCTGTTTGACTCCGGAACTCATTAAAACAGGGACCAAATATGTACCTTAATGAAAGATTTGTTGAGAGTTTACGCGGTTCTACTACAAAGTAAGTCGTTTGAAGCCAAAGTACTCTTTCAGTTATAAACATTTTGTTGTTTGACTAGTTTGTTTACCTCCGGGCGGGCGGCGCGGCGGCGCCGGCGCGGCTCCCGGCACGACGCCCCAGATGCCGCGCGTAAAACAACATGGCGGAGGTTGTAAAACGACGCATTAAAATTGACATAAAGCGAGTAATAATCTGCACGCACTGTATCGACTACACAAGGCTTTTACGAACTCCATTAAGAATTTAAGTGCTGGATTCAGCGAGAGGCACCTACTCCAGCCCCTCATCCCTCATTTATTTTCGCATGTCATAAGGGCTAACCACGGATATTTGAATATATTTACCTAGTATCCATATATAAAAGAATCCCAGCAAATTTACAAGTTCCCGAGGACATAATGATAAGTAGGTACTTATCTACCTACTTACCTACTTTATCGAATTCTACGCAGACATAGCCTATCTCATCATGATTGTAAAAATCACCAGCCAATGACAGTTATTCATAAGACTCCAAGCATACAAAACATCCTTCGAAGAACATGCGACTTCTTATCGCTGTCGTTTTATGGCCGTACTACACTATCGGCGATGATCGTTGATCGCGTGATCGTCTATAATCGGCACGATCATCGTGTACAAGCATCCACACGATCGTCGTCGCAGTTGTCGAACGGCTAGCGAACAAGATGGACATGGAATTGGACGTGGAATGTGTTGCTGCTGCAACCATTTATTTAATGGCGGTATACAACCACTACGTCAACGTACTCCAACGAACGTCTCTTCATTAGACCACCCTGTAGACATATATATATTTTTTTAACTTAAACACACACGTGTACTTCCTTCCACTGTTCGACGTCGAATGAATGATCAGCGATCGTGTGGGCAGCTCGACGCACCACGCCACGATTCCCTTTGATGCGTGCCCGAAAAACCGACAACCGACGGGTCGCAGGCGATCATAGACGATGATCGGCGAGTACAGCCGAGTACAGCCGAGTACGCCCTCTACACAATCGTACTCGCCCGTAATCGTCTGTGATCGCCGATTGTGAAGAGGAGCCATTACAGTAGGTACCGTCAACTGCTGCAACTTTGCCAACTAGCTACAACATTACCCGTTTTGTAAAAATTTGATTTTCTACCAAAGCGTTATCTATTTTTTACTACTATTAATGGGAGAAATAGTATCATTTACCTGGCAACCCATTTCAAAGAAGAAATATCTGGCAGCACTGATAGTTTTGAACTCAGTCGCTGTCAAAGCTTGTAAAACGGACATCTGTTTTTTCGGTGTCTCCAAAACTTTTGTTATTACCTACTCAGAAAACACGTAAGATAGCTACTTGGTGAGTGTTCATGTGGTAAGTAATAATGGTCTTTTTGTTACTTCACGTACCTACTTTTACTTGTAAATGTAATGATTTACAGCTAATAAGAGGATAGATAATGTTGCAAAGTGTTTCTTAGAACATACATGCTACAAGTTTGCCTAGGGCTAGGGTTGTCACTATTTATTCGATTACGAACAAAAAAGATTGCGGATATTTGTGTGTTGAATATTTGTTTTTATTAGTCATACCTACGTAATTCTCAAATTACGTTATATTTTAGTTAGTTTGCTCTAAATGAACTGATGTACATTATGTGTCAACAAATGCAGTTTTGTGTAAGGTCTGTTCATTCTTACTTGTCTTATATAGTAAACAACTTTGTAACCTCAAAATGAACCTTTTTAGGCTAAAACCGCTATTTTAAAGAAAATAAATTCATAAATTTAAATGCCAGTACAGTACCTAGGTAGGTACTCTGAACTATTTTGTTTTTCCGTTTGGCACAACCCTAACTATGCTTAAAAAATTGTATGGAGAAAAACGAGAATTCTAATGGACACGCTACAACATTGCCTACCAGGTAGAAAAAATATATATATGGTAGTTTGGTGATTTCCAATGACATCCCGGCATAGATAGAACAGTAATGAATTTAAGAATTGGTCCCTTTTTTAGATACTGCATTTAATATCTCAGATAATCCGCCAGGCAAAGTTGACGTTTTTGGCTACAACTTTACCTGCAACTTTGACAGTTTCTACAAGCCAATTTATAATGATTTGAAGCATTTCGTACTGAAATTCATATGTCTTATGATCTAAAATAACTTAGCAATGCAAAAAAGAGCACAGATAACGTACAATTTTAGAGTTATTTAAAAAATCATGAATTTCCGTGCAATGTTGCAGCAGTTGACGGTACCTACTTACCTACTTAAATAAAATAGAGGCAACGCACCTATCCTATATCTAAAAGAGACGTTCACACACAAAGATAAATTTGATCAAAACTAATTCAATCGATTATATTATACTTAACCAAGTTTCGCATCGATCGAGAGTCTTTCGTGCTCCACCGCTCCCTAGGCAAAGTAAGTAATAAAAAGATTATCTTTAGTTACTGCCG
>OZ014456.1:0-50481 GCA_963966035.1 Acleris laterana | reverse complement strand
CGAAAGCAATTTCTCGATGATTTGCTGCAACTCACTGGCGCGGAGCGGGATGTCGACATCGCTAGTCTGTTTCGAGTCGGGTACGACCCTACGCCCCGCGATCGCCTCGACCTTTATACTGACAAAGGGCCAGCGGTACGCGCTAGCGACTACCGGCGGCTCCGGCTGCCACGGAGCGCCTCGCTGCCGGCAGCGGCGGCGGGCGTGCTGGCAGCGGTGCGGCGCGTGCACGGCGGCTGTGCGCGCGCGGTGCAGTACTCCCTGGCGGCGCCGAGCTCGCACCTGCTGCGACTGTTGGGACAGCTAGAGTCCGCGCTGGCGGAGGCGCTGCGCGCGCCGGCGCCGCGCCTGCTGGCCGACCTGCTGCTCGACCTGCACGTGCTGGACCTGGACGAGCCCTGCGACTGCTTTCCGCTCGAGTTCGTCAAGAAACTCTACTTGCGGCTCCGTCTCTATTACATCCTCAAAGACTTTCGAATCAAGTTCAAGAAAGGCTTCGTTGTTAATATATTCTAGTACCTACTTTAGAGCACAAAAGTAACTAGCTAGTATTTTTCGAAACATTTAGCTTTAATATTGTTAACGAATTTACAATGACGGCTCCTGACCATTCCTACGACCATTCGTACGAGTCAGAGTAAGCGATGATATTTGTTTTGTTAGTTAATGATGTCCAATACTAAGACTCGGACGTTCTCTAGTAATTGTTTGTTTCTCATACATGAATTGTCAGGTGCGAGTGTACAAAAGGAACGAGCTTTTAGAGGCGGTCCTCTAATTCGAGTGTCCCTCGTCTATCGCCGGCGGCTGGTTATCGCGGTTAGCCGCGGCGCGCTAACCTGCGCGCGCGCCGGCCACTTAGCGTTCGCGCGCGCAGCGCAGTAGGTAGGTACCCCCTCCCGGCCGCGGCCGGCCCCGTTACCTGCAAGTCACATCGTGCGTGTGACACTGACCACGCCTAAGAGATTAATAAATAACAATATTTCAACAAAAGTATTTTTATTTTAAACACAAAATAAAACTGATTGTAAAATGTACATAAAGCAAGTGACATTAAACCCTAAAACCCATCATTAAACCCTGTGGGCCCAGTACACTCGTAAGTCGTTTGACGGGTAGCGCGTTGAATACAACAACGCGTTCAGGGTGCTGTCGCGGCTGCCGCGCTACTGTAGCGCGTCGGGGATGTTCGCGGCGGCGCGCACCGATTGCTTCTTCGCCACTCTGCGCAAGCGGTGCGCGTCCCTGCTGAGCAGAGTGCGCGCCCGGCCATGGTCGCCGGCCGCCTGGATTGTCCTTACATCAATCACTGCATTAGTCTTCATGTTAGGACCCAGGTGACTCGTAATGGTAAAGTTATGTAAAAATATAATACTTATACATTATTCAATGTATCACTAACTTAGATGTAAGGATAATCTCTTTTTGTCATCAACAAAATGAATCATACCTAGGTACCTAGTTATTTGAAATAAATTATTTGAATTTGAATTAAAATATGGTTTAAGAGTAGGTAAGTACAATAAAGCCCCTGTTCCGTGATTGCACGGCACATGGCACGTGGCACGGAGATGTGGCTTGGCCGACACCAAGTTACGAGAAAGAAATTACGTCAAAATTTAAATATAGCCCTACAAAAGCAAAATCGAGCAAGACGTACACGAAACGGATTTGGTAAGGGTAACCCTTATAAATAGCACTTTAAAAAGCAAATCGAACGGCTTTCAAGCGATAGGTAGGGCTTTTCTAAATTAATGCTTATTAAAACCCAATCGAAACCCCTTGAATGGGATAGCGGGCCGGTCCCTGATTTTAAGCGACTGTATACAAGTATAATATGATTACGATTCATTTAACGTTTTATGTTTTATATCCTATAACGGACAGCCTGTAATAATTCTCACGCTCTTTAGTAAATAAATAATTTTGATCATAAGTACATGTTACTGGCCACCACACCACCATTCATAACACTACCGATTTAAATTGGCTCAGATGAACATACGACTACGAGGCGCCGCCGCCGCCGTCTATTGTCGGGTTTGTCGGGGAGTGACGCGCGGTGACGTCACGCCGCGCGTCACCGCGTGACGTCACGCCGCGCCGCACACAGTTAAGCGGAATGACCGGCTCATCGCCCAAGGACAGTAAAGTTACGATGTTCTTTGGGGACACAACAATATCTAAGTACGTATAGAAAAATTACCTGGATTTTTAAAACATTGCGACACGCTGCCCCATCTAAACTTCTTCTAAAAATCTATATTGCTCTGGGTCAGTCTCTCATTTCTTACTGTCTTCCTATATGGGGTGGAGCTTGTAAATCTAGGTTCATTGAAATCGAAAGAACTCAGCGATCATTATTAAAAGTTGCCTTTTTTAAACCATTCCGTTTCCCCACTGATCAACTTTACATTGATAGTAACTTACTAACAGTTAGAAAATTGTACATTTTGCGAACAGCTCTCTTCACTCACAAAAACTTGCATTACAACCCAACGCTGCTAAGTAGAAGAAGGAATCACAACGTTGCACCAATTTTTTCGACAAAATCAGCATTTGCCACACGTCAACTACGAAAACTATCTTCTGTAATATACAACAAACTTAATAAAGAACTTCAATTGTACCCTAAATTAACCTATGAATGCAAAAAAAATATTATCACTTGGATTAAGGACCTAAATTATGAGGAGACTGAGCAGTTGTTAGTACCCTTATAAATTAAAATAAACACACACACACACATATACACGTGCACACACTGATACACACACATACACACACATACACACGCACACACGCACACAGATACTCTGTGTATATTTCTTTTTGTTTGTGTAAAAATATTTTAATTGTTTACTTTCAGACTAATTTTTAATTACTAATTTTTAATTAAGTAATAATTTTCTGTATTATCTAGTTGTTCCTAATTTACATGTAACGTAATATACTTATGCTATAGAAGAGCGGGGTCTCCTGGCACAGGTATATTTTTACTTAAAAGGAGACTTCAGCCATGGATGTGATATTATGTAAGCAGAAACAAATAAATATATTTTCTATTAAAAAAAAAAAAAAAAAAAATATCAGTGATTTAATTAGGTGTGACAAAAATTAGATTGGCAATTTCATAACCAGGTATATTCATGATTGATCCACCTACATTTAGGGCCGCGACAGGGAAAATAAAATTAAATAAACATGTTTTCACTTATAAAATTGTTCCTGCATCACAAAAAAAAAATTACCTATGGGCAAAATGCATACCTCGAGTAAAATAAATCATATCGATTCAGGGTTTGGTATGCATGAGCACCTTCTTGTTATACATTGAACTGAATCTAACCCGCAGATAAAGTAGGATTTAATTACTTACTTAATTGAAAATAATGTTAAAACTATGAAAAGGTGCAGACGCACGATATTTTTCGTTCACGGTCTGAGCGACGGTAGTGTAAATACTTAAGTGAAAAAAACTGTACCCACATGGTAACGGCGGGGTTCGAACTCACGAGTTCAGGACCTTACGATCACGAGTCGACCCCCCAAGCCCTCTATATATAGGCCACCGATGCTCTGAACAATAGCTTTTCATGAAATCTATATACTTAGCTAACAATAAGAACCGTCCCGATCACAGGTAGATACTTCATTTTTAAAGGACCGCGTCCAAATTGGTCCATCCTTTTGGAAGCTACGGTGCCACAGACCGAGACATTCGTACAAAGATTACACAGATTCACAGACACACAGCTTATATAAAATATGTTAAACTTATAATTCCCCCTGTTTTTAGTCGGGGGTTAAAAAATAAAGTTCCAGTGTTTTGAGACTTTTGAGGTAGCCACGTGTTGTTTTTATTTACCTACTAAGTACTTACCTTTATGTCTCTTCACATTACGAGTATTAGTTACTTTTACCTACATTATTATTGTAATATCTGTCTTACTGTTTGTGGTCCCCAAGGATCGGAAAAACGCCCGTCATTTTGAAAAGATAACCCTGTTCCGTACAGCAGAGACTTCCTTATGATGTTAATTAAAAATATTTTTAGGTAATTTATAGATTTATTATACCAAAATTTATGTATTCAGCGACAACTTCATCAATGAATGACACCGGAATGGTTATGGGAAAATACAAACACACACACAAATAGTATAACCTACCAATGTCAACTATCAAATATATGCCCGAACTGACTTTGAACGAACTTTTTCGACTCATATAATGGATCCTAAAATTCACGTCGTTATGGACTCACACGTGAAAACTTTGAAAACAAATCGTCATTCTTTTTGTGGGTAAAAGTGTGTTTTCCCATAACCTTTCCGGTGTCATTAATGGATAAAATGGTCGCTGAATACTACATATAAATTATGGTATAATAAATCTTTAAAATACCTAATAATATTTTTTAGTAACATCATAAGGAAGTCTCTACTGTACGGAACAGGGTTATGTTTTCAAAATGACGGGCGTTTATCCTGTCCTTGGTGGTCCCAAATAACGAGAAACCACCATAAAAGGTGAAAACCGGGAGGGGAGCAACTCCACGAGCCCCGTTTGTAGTGGTGCCGGATCCTGCGTTAGGGTCGTCTGAATCGCTGCCACGGTTCCCAAACAGCAGTGTTCCCATTGTTGTGAGATGCCGGCCGCGGCGTGCGGGATAGTGACGATAATTAAGACAACCGGTGATAATTAGCAAAAAGGATGTTCTATCGTAGTTTCGTAGTCCTCGGGGTTGGCAGCTTGTTTGCAATCTTATAATTGCAAATTTTATTAGCTTCTGGTTTCTTTTAACTACTGAATATTGGGAGTTAATTTGTAGCGGTCGTACTAGGTACCGCGTAAAGAAGTTTTAAACATGATTGCCGAGACGGCCAGCCGCAGCCGGCGCGGGGCGGACGACGCCCTCTCTCCCGGCACTTGCGGATGCGTTCCCGCATTTGCTTCACTCTCTGCACTAACCTAATATTATGCAAATTGCGGTGTATGTTGCGTATGCTCCAAGTATATTAATGTATACAGGTCAACTAGATACAGGTTTCTCACATAATTATTGTAGGAAACTTATATGCATGTAAGTAGATAAAGTTATAATATATAATGCGACTGTTCACATAATTAGGCATTATGCACCAGTCACATAAATGTGTGAGTGTAATGGGAAAATTCTGGTTGGCGTCATAAAAATCGTGCAAAATTATGTCGGACCATCCATAGCATCCATGCTGTGTAGATTCCGACGCCGTTACTACAGACGTAAAAATCGTCTCCAAAAATCGTGAAGTCCCTACCCACATCCTAATTTTCTATTCAAAGTTATTGGGTGATATCTCTAAGAGTTCCGGTTGGTACTTGTTTATCTAAATTTAAACCACTCAGGAACCAAAAAAAAAAAAAAAAAGTCTAAGTAAGACTATTGATTGTAATAGTTTTCTTTTAACATTTGTTATATATATTAGTTTGTTAGTTTTTTAAGTTGTTGGTAATTCTGTAGCTCTGCCTACCCCACTCTGGGAACGAGGGCGTGACGGTATGTATGTATGTATGTATGTATATATATGCTCTTTTAACGGGGCCGACTGTACCCGACGTGCCCGTCACTGTGAAGCTGTTACGGTTGTTTACTCGGCCCCCCCCCCCTCCCACCGCCCGCTCGTAACGTAAACACGTTTTTTGCTAGGTGCTTATTTATTTACACGATAAATCCGCCCCATGTGTTGCGTACACGCTGCGACACAAAAACTCCTGAAACGTGACCCGTGACCGTGAGCCGCATGAACGTTCACAAGGTAGGCAATTTACAGTTATCAGTAAAAAAAAAGAGTTACTTATTTAGATTGAATTTTGGGACATGTTTATTTTCCTCATGCTAAAGCGCTCCGAGGAAATAAACATCAGGCGGGCATGTCCCTCCGCGGCGCCCGACGACGGCTCCGCGGCCGTCACCCCGGCACTCGTAAACTTGTTTGTTCGTCCCCCCCTGTCCCCCCCACCCCTACCCGCGCCCTCTTATTTACCGACTATACTATTTCCCCAATTCTATATCAATAAATTTGACGTATTGATTGAGTAAAACCGCCCATTCGATGTGAATCATTCCATAATTTCCATAGCAAAATTCCTTTTTTCCTTAAATTGAATAAAACGAAATTAGCGAACTATGCGACGCTCTCAAGTTGCACAGGTTTAAAGCAACGTACAAAAGAAACTTTAGTCGTTGTCTGTCCAGTAAAAAGTTCTAGACCCCCCCAAAGAGGCGCCTGATAACCAGCTCGTTAAATTGCCACGATTTCATTTCAACAATGATATCGATCTTGCAGCACTTAGGTACAATACAAAGTAATAAAATATTTGAAACATCGCCACCTTATAAAGGGTGGCAGCCGAGCTCGTCCGTCCCGGTCAGTCGCGTCAGAAGGCACTCTGCGTCCGCACCGGCTTACCACAAGCCCTCGCAGCGCACAGCCGGCGCCGGGACAGCGGGACCACTAGAACCACGGACTATATGTAGTGTATTTATTTAGCCAGAGATGCGAGTTTAAGTGAATCAGCTGGTCTGAGGCGTCTGGCCGCTGTGCGCGTCGAGAGGCGTCGTTGATGTGGCAGCTGCACTCGGCAGCGCGGGTGGGAGGCGGCCAGCGGAGACGCCCGGGCTTCGAGATTACCAACAGATAATCCGTCTCGCAGCCTCACCGGTGCGGTGGTGCGTTCTGCCATCGAAAGTAGCTTCGCTATATATTTATATAAATGTTTTTATTTCAGCTATAAACAAGACTAAGCTTTAGCCCGGACTTGTTCTCGACAAACCCACTCGTGTTGCCGGTGCGTGCGATAATGTGTGTGTGTATGGGGCGGAGGGAGAGTTCGCATAAACAAACAGATTACACGGGAGGCTTATTGCATGTTGGACGTTTTACAGACAAACGGGGACAATGAATATGTGTAGGTATAGGTAAAGGGCAACAACAGTACCTACTTATTAGTTAGTCGAAGCAATATTAGACAAGTTTTGTAATGAAATGAATTCATAGCGGAATTAACAATGCTTTGGCCGGGTTCTAACATCTTGAATATAAACCCAGTAGATATATCAAGATTGTTTATGGCCTATGTCTGGGTTTGATCAGGGGGGTTATTATGACATCGCTATGCAGTTCATTTTACGGTGAGCGTAAAAGACGGAGCTATAGAATTTACATAACTCTGTCCTTTTCTCTCAGCGTATAATGAATTGCACAGATACGTCATAATAACCCCACAGGGGGGTTATTATGACATAGCTATGCAGTTCATTTTACGGTCAGCGTAAAGGACGGATCTATGGCAGTTACATAACTCTGTCCTTTTCTCTCAGCGTAAAATGAATGGCAAAGATAGGTCATAATAACCCCACAGATCACTTAAACACGGGGGGGTTGAATCACAAGAGAACTTGCTATAAATGCTGTCAGCTTCGGTTGAGATTGTCTAGTTACAGTCAAGTTCATAAATATATGTACATTTTAGTACCATGCGTATTCAATGTCATGTTTAAAAACTGCATGTATCCATATCTTAAAGTATCTGATTGAATGTATCGCTGTTCATGTCCCAAATAAAATAAATAAATACCTATACGAATTGTCACAGCGATTAAAGTATAGGTACAGTCAAGGGCAAAAATATGTATACACTTTAGTACCTTGTCTATTTACATCATATTTGAACTGCCATATATGAACTGTCACAGTGGTTAAAGTGACAAGGTACTAAAGTGTATACATATTTTTGCCCTTGACTGTACTAAGTTCGACTGACTACTACTACTACTGTACTAAAACATCTCTTGGTTGGCTCTTGGCTCTCATACTTTTAAGTGTAGAAAATCATCTTTTCGCAAAATGTATTTTATCGCGAAAGCCCTTTTTGGATTTTTATATCTGGGGTCAGCGCAGCTTTTTGTTCCAAAGATCCCTATCAGCGCCATCTCAGTATTCACTCCGTCGTTTTTATCTCGCTCTTCACAAATTTCACCTTTTCTTAGGTCTCTCCCTTCCACTGTGTAGCCCTCTACATTCACGTTTAAAACTCTTGTCACACAATCCTATGTCAATAGGGAATATTTTGGTTTGGATGTGCCAAATCCTGAATAATGGTGGAATAAATCTCAACCCGGAACTGCTATCCGGCTTACAAGGTTCTAATTCTAGTCGATTATTTTGGATGTAAACTGCCCCAGTGAATGAATCCTCTAGTTGATGGTGTAAACCGAAATGAAGAAGATTACGGAAAAAATTGCGCGCCGACGACCAGGCCGTTCTTATAATAATTGAACTGAATCCGAATGGTTCGGAAGCGAGTTTATTTGGCAGCGGCCCCGCCGCCATCTAATGCAACTGTTCCATTCGGGCTATTCCCAGTTGTCCACACCCCTTTTGTCCACACTGTGGACAACTTGGGAATAAAATCCCAGTTGTCCACACCCTCGAAATTATGTAGACATTTCACTCTCTTTAATTTGACTCAACCGTGTTAGTTTAAAATCTACTAAAGCACATTAATAAAAACTAACTGAAAACTAACACAGTTAAGTCAAATTAAAGAGTGTGAAACGTTTTTTTTTCCCAGTTGTCCACGGTGTGGACAAAGGGGTGCCCGGGTGTGGACAACTGGGAATAGCCCTCCCATTCCCAACTGGATGTCAGCCATATTGTTCGAGCACTATTGCCGCAGCCAGAATCGAATTACTAGCTACTTTACGGCCCCATTGCGAGAGCTGTCGAGGTTTAAGGTCCGATCAACCACCTTATTACTTTGTTATTCAGGGAACGCCCCTCCGATGCGTTCACATGACCACGCGGACGCATGTTTCACAGGTTGATTAGTGGAGAAGCGTTCAGTTTTAAATTACACGAATCTCTAGCTAAGAGGGATTCCACGCGAGCGTTGCGTCGCCGCAACGCTGTGCTTTCGAAGTCGAGCGACGCAAGTCAAGTGTTTCAAATCGTGTCGTGCGGCGTGACGGTCGAGTTTATTATAAAGAAAAAAAACAAATCAGCGGCGGCGCCGGCGCAACGCACAGGCAACGCTCGTCTGTCATCTTTCTAAGTCAAGAACAATGAAAATGGGTCACGTATTCAAAATATTACGTAGTTGTACAGGGTGGAAAAAACGAATGCCACATTGACGGACACTACCTTAAATATTGGAAATAGCAAGGGTAGTGATTCTCTCAATAACGACGGACGGACGGTTCCATGAGGCATCACTAAAATGACAAAAATGCTTATCGTTTTCGTAGTAAGATACATTGTGTTATACCATTTCTGAATCTGAAATATCTGAATAATGTATCTAATTTATTGGCGTTACTTGTTTGTTTCGTTTCTAATTGTTTTTTTTTGTGGCAGATGATCAAAGTTGAAATTAATGTTTTTGTGACAATTTAAATCGAGATAAATCGAACTTTTTTTAGATTCTTGTAGTAAGTAGTTATTGACAAAATAACACTTCAGACTTCTAAATTAGCTATTCGTGATTTCATACACATAAAAAACTGTTATTAAAAGCTGTCCAAGTCGATACTGGTACTAAAAATGTAAAAGCAAAGGGGAAAATTCTTAAAAATCTTCATTTCGCTAATAACTCGAAAACCGTGCAACTTTTACTGAGGTCATGTTAGGCTGGTTAGGTTCCTCTTGAGCTGACCTACCTCCGGTGTCACTGTGGCGTGGTACTTTTGGGACACCCTGTATTTTAGCGCGTGCATTTTCAATTGAAAATTCACGCGCTAAAATGTGTTTTGTTCGCTCTGACGGAACTACCTTAACTCGCTGCTGCGATTTCACTCGTTCGTCCGCCCGTCCGTTGTTTTTGAGAGAATAACACCCAAGTCCTACGCCGGTCTATGTTCGTTCTAACGTTCTATGAAATGAGTTTCGATATTTCAACGGTTAACAATTAGATAAAGACCAGATAGATATACGTACATCGTACACATCAAAAACATTTCCGGCCTTAGTCTCTGAAAAAGTGGCATAGCAAGCGCCAGCAACGCACGTCGCCGGGCACGGCGAGTTCAACAAAGGCCTCTCACACGATCAAACGAGCTATGTCAACTCCTGATACCTGTGTTCTGTACCCGACCTATCCCACATGGCGCGGCATTCGGGGAATTTCGCGCTTAAGCGTTAAGTATTTCTGATGGCCACTGCGGATATCTCGAATATAAATGTTCGTATTGAAAGCGGCCGCTTCTCGTAACCGGCATCATCTGTAATCTCTAACCGAGATCATCTCTATTGTCGCAAGGATTCCCGCATGGATCCCTAAGCTGCACAAAAGAATGGCTCGGCGCCGCGGCGGGAGGCGCGCGCGGGCGCCGCCGCGATCGCCGATAGCGCGCCTCGCGCCTCCGGGAGATTAATGGAGCGAGGATAGAACTAGCCCTCGAGGCGGGCCGCAAGCAGCGCCAGCGGCGCCGCGCCCGACGCCGCGCTATTCTCCGTGACTCGTATTGTTCGCGACGGGTTCCTAGTGTTCCTACCCACCGCCTTCGCTTTCGCTTTCGAGCGGCGACGTTAGAGTACCTTAACAATACCCGAGCCGAGGTAGCTAGGCTATAGGTATATAACTAGTGGTGGTTAAAAGCTGGCACGTTATCTTTTTAGGACTTACTTTTCAACTCGACGAACGAATGAAAAACATTCAACCCGGTATCTATTAAGGTTCAAAATATACAGATCTTTAAAGTTAGGGGGGTTAGGAGTGCAGGTCCGTCCGGATCGCTACCACCATCTTAACCATAAACTTACCTGCCAAGCAGCAGTGATCGCAACGTTGTCCTTCACGGCGAAGACAAGACAACCAGTGAAATTACTAGCATAAAGGCATTCCATCTTAGTCCTCATGATTGGCAACGCATTTGCAGTCTTAAGATCGCACTCGTAGGACTTCAAATTTGGGACAGTAGTCAAGGTAGGTAAGCCTACTACATATAAGTACCTATATGTAGTAGGCTTGTATTCCGAATCACTTCTCATTTCCATAAAAAAAAGTTAAAGCAATTCCAACTCCGAGACTGAGTAGCTCGCTGGCACGGTGAAGGCCCTCTCGAGACGGCGGCGCACCGGCGCTAGTCCCGCGACCGGCGCGCATGTGAAGCGCTTCGGTCGACGCGGTAATGCGATGCGTAAATCTCCCATACTTACTCTCCCTCCGGTGCACCATATTACCTGTCATCGGCACAAACCCGTCTCCGCCCTGCTCTGCCCCACGGGCGGGAGGGAGACGGCCGCACCGTGGCAGATCAGTCCTGCGCACCGTTTAGCGCCACCACATGTTCGTGTCGCCTCGCACGCAAACTTGTAAACCCTTTTAATTTTTTACCCAAATTTAACAAAATTCTCTATTGACAATCGGGATAACAATCTTACATATATACTAACATACACTCACACCTTCTATCTATCCCAGAGTGGATTAGGCCGAGCTACAGAATTACCAACAACTCCAAAAACTTGTTGTTAATTCTGTAACCACACTTTGCACATGTTTACCAGTGTACATACAGCCTTGCTCTTGGTGTTGAGCACCTCATGTTTCCCTTAAGGTCAATAAATATAGCTAATCTTTCCGATGGATATACAATTTTCTTTACCAAATAAAAGATGCACCTTTTAAAGTTTGACTTTTATATAAAAAACGCATGGGTGCTCCACACTTTTGGCCAAGGCTGTATATGTATTGGTGACAGGTTACAAGCCCATCGCCTAGCAATCAATGCTAGCAATACTATTTACAAGCCTTTATTTATTTGTAGGATCAGAAGGGATAGGAGGCAAACCATCAGGTCGTTCTCCCATTTTAATTAAATAAAAAAATGAAGTTGAGGTACGAAGATTATATTTACAAACAAATTATCCTATTAACAACAATGACAATTTATAATCAAATTTTATAATAACTATACACAAAATGTAACACGTTTACACGGTAAATAATTACTGGCCCCAAAGGGCACAACAGATTATACAGCGAGAGGCAGCGTAACGGTGCACCGATAGACAATAACGATGTACCGATAGGCAACAGTATGACGAAAAGCAGAGTAACTACGTGCCGAAAGGCAGCGTAATAAAGTACAGCAAGTGGCTACACATGTAGCTGCACAAGTGTATAGGCACTGCACTGAGGCCAAGCAGAGTAAACCGACATTTTTGCCGGGAGCAGGGGAGCTCACTCCTGAGTCGAACCATAAGTTTGACTGCCTGCACAACCAGGTGCAAGGGTTTATATACCCGGCCAGGCTTGCCCCTTCCAGGCACCCCACTCCTCGACAACTCTGTCCAATGGCGCGCGGAAATGCGTCACGCGTTTACTCAATATTACAACTAAAAAGAGCTTTATTCTAATTCAAATTGACATTACAAATAATGAAATAATCCAATATTAATTACTGTTAACCTATAACAATTTAATAGCGGCTACTTTAAAATCAACTTGAAAAATTAACTATCCGTAAGACTGGTATGAGAACTTATAACTTATTTAGTCGAAGCAAGTTGTCAAAACAAAACAATAACGAATCATAAAATCATCTCTTGAATTATTATAAGGAATCACATTTAAAACAACCACCAAACAAACGTTTTTGTTACGTAAACAACTAACAATTTAACGAATAACATTTACCATTACGACGTTTTATGTTCGAAGTAACAATCTTTGACATCCTTTTGAAATAACTCAGCAAGAGATTACACCATTTACACCCATGGATTATACCCTCGTTGTAAAGCGATACGTGCACGAAGAGCCTCGCAGCGAGACATGTACAGTCACCGTCATAAATAAGTGATGATTTCTATACCTTGTCGCTTTTAATCGTTTGACAATTTCGTATGACATTTCAAACACGACGTTAAAGTGACTAGGTTCATAAATGATAACTTATTTATGCCGGTGACTGTACCTACAGGTTTAGTTATATCAGAAATATTTCCGATATAATGCGGAGAAAGACATTCGACATCTTTTCCTTCACTATTCACCTCATCGCGCAACACCGAATAGTAAAACTGGGCAAGAGATCATCGAACGATGCTCAGTGTAGGGATCCGTCGACGTTACTACACTCACAAAAAACTATCTTCGTTAACGACAAGTAATTATGAGCAATTTATAAAAGTGATTTGTTGATAGCTAAAATGTTCCTGCTGTAAGTTTAGCTACTGCGGTTAACGATCACGATCGTCTCTATGCGACACCGACGCAGCAAAATTTCGCAATATCTTGACGCGAGGGTCGATCGAGGGTGTGGCGAGTGTTCCTTAGCAGAGTCCGCGCGTGTAGGTTGTCTTTAATTTTGTGGTGGATGTGACTCCACAGAATTTCGTACTTTTTTGTAATCCAGACTAATATTATACTAGGGGTCTAATGCCACTGGTTTTGGAGTTATTTAATTTTTAAGTTTATTTTAAGAAATTCCGTCCTTTGGTGTTAAACTATCAATTGTGAAAAAAGTACCTGGCTTTGGGGACTAAAATGACGTTTTTCGAATAGCTGATGAATTAGGGAATCCTTTAAACAAAAACACTTTGCGAAAACTGCAAGAACCTCAGAAATAAAAGCTCCTTAAATCGCAATTCCGTTATTTCTTTTAAAAATGTTTACTTTCGGGGGGGGATTACTCCAAAAAAATGTAAGACACTTGGCGTACAAATTACGTAAATAACTTCCTCAATTCATAAGCTTTCCGAAAAGGTGCAAATGTTGTCAACTTTATTACAGGTTTGAAAAATTAAGCTTATTAAAAGAGCAGAAGGTGTGATATCAATAACAAAAATAGCAAAAAAAGTATCTTATTTTACCGAATTCTGACTTTAAAACATTACAATTCTTGTTCAAACTGCCTCCCTCCATTACGTATGCATGCATGAAGTCGGCGTCGCACTTCGCTTACTGTCACTCGTGTTGAAAGCGTGTCTTTCATTTTTTGGGCAGCTGCCAAAATTCTTACTCTCAACTCTTCTTGAGTGGATATTGGTGAATGGTACACCAACGACTTCATGTGACCCCAAATGAAGAAGTCACATGGTGTTAAATCCGGGCTTCTTGCCGGCCAAGGAATCGGTCCACCTCGACCAATCCATTTCTGTGGATAGTTATTGTCCATCCACTGTCGTACACCCCGATGATAGTGGGCTGGGCAGCCATCATGCTGGTAAATCAAACCCATTCTTGTGGCAAGCGGCACATCGTCCAACAACGTAGGTAATTCTTCCATTAAAAAGTTTTCATAGGCGATGCCGGTTAGTCGTGCCGGCAGAAAAAATGGTCCAATCAAATTATCGTGCACGATCCCCATCCATACATTTAGCGAAAATCTACGTTGGTGTGCACCTTCTTTGGATTTTCTTGGATTTTGACCTTTAGGAGCCCAAAAATGCAGATTATGATAGTTAGTAATACCATCACGGTCAAAGTTGGATTCGTCTGTCCACAAAATTTTTTTCAGGTATTCTGGGTCCTCATTATCTGCATTCAGTAAAAATCTACAGAAATCCATCCTCCTTGCAGGATCGCCCTCCTCAATAGCATGTACTGGCGTGTAGTGGTATGGATACTGTTGATTGATGTTGTACGGACCAAACTTTCCACTGGGAAACACCAAGCTGGTTAGCCACAGTTCTTGTTGACGTAGTGCCGTCTGCTTGAAAACGTTGCAAGATTTGCTCTTCTACGTTAGGATCTCTAACACTAGCTCTTCCAGTATCGGTTTGGTGTCGTCGAACCGATCCTGTTTCCCGAATGCGCCGATATGTCCCACCAAACACACTGACATCAGGTAAACGGCGGTTAGGGAACCGTCTTTGATACTCTGTTCTTGCTGCAGCGGCGTCACCATCACAAAACCCGTAACAATACATGATATCCGCGTATTCGTCATTTTGGTACAAAGCCATTTGAAAAGGAAGCGGTATTAGCACAGAAATGTTAGGTAACAAGGGAAATTGCGATCTCTAAGATGGTTGAAACTAACTGATTTCTTTTTGTTTTAAATTGAACCTGGATTCGTTGTGCGGCTCAATCCCATGACCAATAAGGAGTCTGCATTTAACATCGCGCGACTTCAAGTTCCTAATTTGAACAAGATTTGTAATGTTTTCTAAAACTTTATTTATGCCAATTACAAAAAAATATCGGCAACAAGTTTCGTCAAGAGTTTACGATTAGTTAATTAGCAACAAGCTTCGTCAACAGTGTACATAAATTAAATCAGTATCATTTTTCATCAATAAATCTTCCGCAAAATTATTCCGCGGCTCGGGTAGCGCCTGGTTCAAAGGTATCCAATGCTGGCAACATTGCTATGCTGTGTTGCCAACGAAATGTGATGGAACAGATTACAAACCGGACCGGAGGTCACAGGCCCTATCCCTCAATCGCTGTCCCAAAGCCTTAAAAAAGAGGTTTTGCCTCTACGCACCAAGAACAACTGCGCTCTACAGCTCTGGAACAAACTCATACGCCCGCTTGAGCTCTGAGTATCTGGTGTGCTGGTGCTTGCACCATTTTCAGCAGCGACCTGAGCTCCGTATTGTATGGCTGTGAGGTGCGAGGAAGGAAAAATGCTGAGGCACGTGGCCTCGCACATGAGACTGCCCTAGCCCACATAACCAGCGGTCCGAGCGATTAAGACCCCGTGGCTCCAACTCATGAGGCACATTGGCTGCGACCATAGTCCGACGAATGTTACCTAGTTTTTGATATCAACTTTCCGAGTTAAATTTACATCGCACCCTCTGCTCTTTTAATAAGCTTAATTTTTAATACCTGTACCTACTAAAGTTGACAACATTTGCACCTTTTCGGAAAGCTTATGAATTGAGGAAGTTATTTACGTAATTTGTACGCCAAGTGTATTACATTTTTTTGGAGTAATCCCCCCCCGAAAGTAAACATTTTTAAAAGAAATAACGGACTTGCGATTTAAGGACCTTTTATTTCTGAGGTTCTTGCAGTTTTCGCAAAGTATTTTTGTTTAAAGGATTCCCTAATTCATCAGCTATTCGAAAAACGTCATTTTAGTCCCCAAAGCTAGGTACTTTTTTCACAATTGATAGTTTAACACCAAAGGACGGAATTTCTTAAAATAAACTTAAAAATTAAATAACTCCAAAACCAGTGGCATTAGACCCCTAGTTGACTAGGACAAAATTATAGCAAATTAGCTCTAGTATAACCTCATTTATGGAATAGGTCGAGTTACCAGTCACCCTGTATGTACATAGGGACATAGTTACATACACGTTTCAAAACGAAAATGTTTCTCTGATAATTATACTGTGTAGCGGTTGTTGACGCACTCAAATAGGCGAATCGCACGGAGAAGAGGGTTCTTTCTTGGGTAGTGACGGGCTGGCCTGCTGTCCCTGCAGGCACTGTAGGCGGCGCTGCGTGATCAGCGTCTGCAGCTCCAGCTGCAGCTGCAGCGCGTCCGCCAGCGGCATGCTGTTCAGCTGCAGCGCGACACCTTCGCAGAAGATGTCAAACTCTGTCCTACTTCTGGCCCTGGCTTCGACGTTCCCACTTACGGGTTCCAAGGGATCATCGGCAGGCGATGCGAGGTCTTCTCGCTTCCTTTTTGGAGCCTGCTCACATTGAGACGAATGTTGTGGAACCAACAAATTATTCTTGGAGTCAGATTCATCACTCGACGTATTTGTGTCTTCATCGAACTAAAAATAATAAAGAATTTTGGTTATAAAATGCACGTGTAAAGAGAAATCGGAGAGAACGCGAGGGGGCTATATTTTAGTTAAAACTAGGATCCGTCATTATCCGAAATATATCGATACCTGGATAATTGAGACTTTTTTATAAAATAAACTTACAAACTTACATACTAATAGTAGTTTTATTTATTGGTGAAAAGACATACAGGTTCCTTTTATGCTTGAAAGTTAATGCATAATTATATGTAGGTACCTACTCCAACACTATTTAACAATACTTAGCAAAATGAAAGTGTTTGGATCCTAAAATTCAAAGGCATAACAACATAAAATAACAACAAGCTCTTTGAAATCTGTAACTTTTCTAGCCAGCTCCTCGTGGTTATGGAATTCAGAAAGCCAGCGCTGAATGTGTTAGAGCACTGAAATAATGTTATTTAGTTCTCACATTTATACATACATAATATACATAAACTAACGCCATTATTCCCAGAGTAGGGTAGGCAGAGCTACAGAATTGCCAGCAATTCTAAAAACTTGTTGATTATTCTGTAACCACCTTTGATCAGTGTTCTCTGATCTTAAATATCTGTGGACCTTAATTTATAACATCAAACTAAAATATGTTAACTTAGTGGGGGGGTGGGCAATTCTGTATGGGCCCCGTCCCCACCCTCCAACAGTCACGGGATACGTCTATATGTTCATTAGGACCCAAATGAAAGACAAAGTACCTATTTTAGTAGCAAACTCGATGGGATTTTTAATGAAAAAAGTCCTTTCAAGAGCCAAGTAAGGCCAGAATGTGTTCATTTTTAAACAAATTCCATACGAAACGATAATGGTTTTCCAAGAAAACCCCATTCATATGGCGATCGTTGCAATAGTAAAAATACTTCATGTTACCTAGATCTATAAACTAGAACACTGACGAAACACATGAAAACAAAAACTTCTGAATTTTTAACCGACTTTAAAAAAAGGAGGAGGTTATACGTTCCACTGTATGTATTTTTTTTTTATTAAAAAATAATCATTCAATAATAAAAGAATTAAGTATTTAATATTTAACAATGTTCCACAGTCCCACTGCTGGGCAAAGGTCTCCTTCCACTTAGCCCTATCTAGGGCAGTGTCCCACCATTCTTGAGTGACGGTATCAAGCTCATCTTGCCAACGTCACCTTGGTCTGATGCGACGCATCACGTGGGACCCATTAGGTACACACTAGCCTACAATAAGAAAGGGATTAAAAAAAAAAAAACACTAGTTTTCCAGGGGCAGGGTCTGGCAGTTCATAGTTTAATTCATCTGGAAATAACAAAAACAATAAGTATTATGTAACTTTTCCTACGTTTACACTCACTTAAAGCTTGAAAATTACATGTTTGAAAAATATTGCTTGTAAATGCCAATGTCTAAACTATTTGTAAATAACGTTGAACTAAGAATTTGTCCATTAAGTCTTGGTGATCACTGATCATGATACCTTTATGCCGATACACTGAGGCAGTCCGAGGACTCTGATTTATATTTTAGATTCCTACGTTGGTAGTGATATGCTGAGGTAATCTAATAACTCAAGGTTAATTGTATTGGTTTGATTTGATTGGATTTGTAAGTAAATTAGACCTTTTGGAAACGGTGCAAATTAAGCATATGGTTTCGCCTGATTTACCTTTCATTACCTATATATAGATCCTCAGCCAAGTTGGCGCCAAGTTCGAGGAGCTGCACTTTTTCACTTTTATTTACTTAATACTAAAAGACACTTAAGTTTACTTTAAAAACAAATTCGGTGAGAAAGTTTTGTAACCTGTAAAGTACTGTAAATGTGAAGTAATTAATTAATTCGCGATATGCGCGTTTCGTTTTTACAATATCACTGAGAGCTTTTGAACCTTATGTAATATTATACACACCTGATGACTAGTTTAAACATAATTTTAAAATAAGGACTTGCTTTTTAACTTTACCTAGAAAAAAAAATATGATGGGTTACGTATCTTACCTGTCATGTCTAAACGCGAAATCATCTAAGTATTTAAAAAAAAAACCATGCATAGTCAAAACGTTTCGTCGTTTCGTTCAAAAATGACATTGTTGGGGTTAGGAGTTGTCAGATTTACTAAATCTGTGGTAAGATCATCTCATGTAAGAGCTTCTCAATATGAGTTTATTAATAAGCAAGGATACTATCTCCAGGATTACGTATCGAGACGGTCTCAACTGAGAAGCTCTCAGTTCACGGATTGAGCAGAGTTTATTAATACGGGCCTTAATGTATGGCGATTAAGGCCCGTATTAATAAACTCACCTTGGCTGAGATGCACGTCACATGATACGTCCAGGTAAACGTCAAACCATGGAACACTGTCATGTTTAACACATCTTGAGACGAGCATTAGAGTTGAGATTAGTTTATTAATACGGGCATAAATTTGTTGAATAAACGGCTAACATTAGTAAAATTATAAAAATATCGAATGAATGACTCGTTTCGTTGAATCTCCCTAGTGGCTACAGCGGCCTGCGTCCGGTAGTACCCCCTTTCGTTTTTACGCTTAGGTATATTAAATCACTAGCTCAACTCAAACCCATTGTGCCCCCGCTTTTGTGAATATCAAACGCGCAAAGAATTAAAGCGCCCCCTCACATTTCCATATTTTATCCGTGCAACGAACACGGTCGCTAAACCCGCGGCGAATTGCAGTAGAGCGGCAATTAATATCGGCGCTAAACCGAATTAATGCGCGCCTTCGCCATTCGGCGCTGTCGACGTCTCGCCTGGTCACTTTGTGCTCCGACACGGATGTTGGGATACAGCTCGCACGCTCCGCGCACGCAGGTACGCGGACGCAGCTGCAGGGCGCGGTGAGGTGATCCTCTTAAAGTAGTGCTCACGAGCATCATCCGGGACTACTCTAGCTCGCCGGTTAATAATTCGCAAACGAGATCGCAACTAAAACGTTTTTGGAAACAAGCCGAGTAAGAACACCACTGCCTACCTGCTGGTCGATATCGGCGCCCTCGAGACATTCTTTCGCGTCCTGTGCGCCCATTAATTCATATTTCCCAATAAAATTGCAAATTTTCTTTTAGACGTCTAGGGTAGGTAATATGCAAATATAGGCGGGCAACCGCTCGCTGGCGGCGCGGAGGTACGCGCGACGAGTATTCCAATCCAATACGATATGAATTATTCTACGATCTTGTCGCTTCGCACGCCGGATTATTTTGATATCTGCAACTAGGGGCTTCGCGAGACACTTTATAATCTACAGAATATTACAGTTACGGTTATCTCTTGTCCCTGTGTGGTCGCCCCAGAGCCGCGTGGCCCGTGTTGGGCCCGCACCCGGCTGGTCCGTAGGTATCATAAATACCGTCCCCGGCAGCATCCCCGGCGGAGCGGGTGCACGAGGCACTCAATTTACGGCAAGTACGCGGCGCGGCGCACGCACCCGCGGGGCGGCTAGTCTTCATAAACAGGCCGGTATCAGATCGGCCGCCGCACGCTCCGCTGATAACAGTGACAACGCTCATTACGGCGCACAGCGCGCCGCGCCCTCGTCCTCCCCGCTCGTAATAACGGAGGGTTCAATCTGCCTCTGTCACGCACCGGCTACATGTCTGGCCCGTTCATCACGTTGGCCATTGCGTGTGCACATACATAAGCCAACGCGAGCGCCCTTTGATCTACTACAGCTCTGTGCTAACTGCCAAGCCGACCACTACCCTCCAACTCGAAGATGCCAACCTGTGCCAGCAGCGCGACGTGCGGGGAGCATCGGGAGCCGCCCCGCCCACCCCCCCGCCATTTCGCCAATTAAAAGTTTTTTTTAAAGTACCTACGCCTACGAGTGACACTCATACCTCGCTTGTCGAAATCGGAACATCCTTTCAGCATTTACAAGAGAACAAAGAACCATACATACATATAGATAGGTAGTCGTAGGCCAATCAAAACATTACCCTCCTCCTTTGGGGTGTGTAATTAATTATTTTTTTATTTTTATTTAAAGTACTTTTAAACTACTAGGCTATACATTGTGTAACTTAATCACCTCTAACCTGTACCTCAATAAAAGGCGTGCAACAACATTCATAATAAAATTAAACCGAACAGTAGATCAAACAAATTTTACTAAAAAGACTAGTAGAACTTAATAAAAATCGTAACTTTTATAGCACGTTCAAATTCAAATAGAGGTAATTTGGTTTAAAAATAAATCGAGGTAAAACAAAAATTAATTAAGGGAATATGTCCAGCATAATTACAATTTATTACACCTTTAAGTTACTTATATCTGATAAATACCCTTACTTAAATACTAACTAATGATCGATATACGTATTTTTGATATACTTTCACTAGATATAACAATTTTTGATATATTTTCATGGAATTCATTTCATTTCATTTCATTTCAGAATATAATCATTCAAGGGATATAATAAACTTTTAATATAACAACAAAGAAGATATTTTCATGGTGTATAATGTTCAATAGGTATAATAGATATTTAATATAAAAATTACCTAATATAATGAACGTATGATATAAGTATTAGTGATGTAATGTGTTATAAGATCTAAAAATATTTTATCACTTCTGGGATAAGAGAAGGAAAAAAACCGACTAAATAAGGCCAGTATGTTTCTTAAGGGATGCAAAAAAGAAAACCTCGAAGACTAATGCGGGAGCTTAGCTACGCTTCGCTCCCGCCTTAGCCTTCTAACCTAACCTATCCGAGTGGCTTCTGCCCTGACCCATCTTGCTCGCTCGCTTCGCTCGCTCGCCACATGTTATTATTCCCAAAGTTCCTATTTTTGTCTTTATGCTTTTTGTCATATCAATTCATTTGAATTATGCATTCCAGATTATACCACTACTACATTATACCCATTGAACGTTATATCGAACACAGTTATATCACATGTACGTTATACCCATTGAATTATGACTGTTCGATAAATAGTTGTTATATTATAAGTTCATTATACCTGATAATAGTTAGATCATATCAGAATATGCCAAATAATAAATATTGTTATACCAAAAGTGAATTATATCCCTTAATCGTTATATCTAGTGAAAATATATCAAATACGTGTACCGGCCGTTACGCACCCCCTCCTTTGGCAGGGTAAGATGGCTGTATATATGATAGGCTGTATATGTAGTTTAGAGTCAATACCTACACCTCAAAACAGAGTGCAATACGCAGAGCTGATTTTTCAATCTCCAGATAACACAATCTGTCAGGTAAATTGTACCTGTCCTTTTCTTCGTCATAAGAAAGATAAGGACTGAGCTACAATTTACCTGGCAGATAGTAATTTATCTGAAGATTGAAATATCAGCCCACTGTCGAAATTGGGTAAGTAAAGTTTTTTGAAGGGGTGTATACATATTATATTTTCTTCTGATAGAGTTTGCTCAATTAACCGATAATTTTCAGTTACTTTTCTTTTCCTCCTAACAGTTCTTCTAAAATATATTTTTTAAGTCCTATGACAGCCTAAATGATAAATATGATAATAAAAAAAACCGTATTATGACAGCATGACAGCACTTTGTTTGCTGTCAAAATTGTCAAACAAGTAACGGTTTCGCTCCAACTAGCCTTAGTTATGTCCTCACTTTTGTAAATACTTCATTTACAAGTATGTATACATATAATTTCTTTTTTTTTTAGATTCCCCAACTGATGAATCAGCACCTGTTTCTGGAAAAGCATTTTCACCGATCACGTGTAACTTCCAACTAGGGAATGCATCCCGGTAAATTTTTGTATGGGATTTACCGCGGTAACGGTAAATTACCGGTAATTTCCATACTAAGAATTACCGGTTTGCATTCCCTACTTCCAACCTTGACACGCGCAGAATAATCTGTCCATTGGGACAATTATTGTCCCAATGGACAGCAGCCGTTTAACAAAGAATTGAACTTGAACGGTTTCGCTTTCGTTTCCTTACCTCCGCGTTATTTACCAATTGTTTCCTTGAATTTTACGACGACTTCTGCTCAGACCCTTGGATTTGGATGTTACCGCATTTCTCGACAACCCCCGCAAGGCTTTTTTGGACTTGGATTTGATCAACTCTTGACTACTCCCGCGCGTATTAGGCTGACGATTCTTACTATACCTGACGACCCCTGCTCTGCCTTTGGATTACACTTCTTTGCCCTGACACCAGGCGATATAATGAGTGCATCAACAAAATGTAAAACTCGGACTAGGTTCAGCCTGCATTTCCACCAGAGATGTACGAGGTAGCTAAGCGGTACGAGGCTGTGTTGCTGTGTGCTGGGAGGTTCCACCAGGAAATATCATATTCAAATTCAAAATGTTTTATTGCATTCACATAGTGATAAAATTTCTTATAATATAATGCACAGTCAAAACGTATCTCTACGTATATCTAGTTTAAGTCCTACTAAGTAATTGTCAAATCTTGATTTAAATCTAAAACCATATTTATTTTGCTTCTAGCAAGCGGCCCTTAGTGAATTAGTTTGCATTTTAGTCAGAGTCAGAAGTGTTAATATTATGAAGTGCCTTAATAAAATAAAAGAAAGTATCTAAATATTCACTGTAAGTATTTTTATTATATTACTGCGTAAATTTGTGAGAGCACAGGCGGTCACACTCCCATCAACATATCTCATATGATTGTGATTAATTACCGAGTGAGGTTTCAGGAAAGTGAACTCTCTCACCCTCCGTATCATGCGCTCCACATGTATCCTTAGACTTGCGATGATTTTCCTTTGAATGACTTCTTTTTTAGTCAGCGTTTCAGCTGATGATACATTGATTGACCGCCCATCTGTTTCTGTCAGTTTACCCCAGTATACCTACTCATACTCACATCATCATCTTTACATAAAAGATAAGATAAAAAGGTAAAAGATATTTATTCAGTATGTAGGCCGCACGGGCACTTTTACACGTCAAGAATCTAGCAGCGCTTCCCAAGAGGAGACCACTGCCAAGAAGAAACGGCCACAAGAAACTACACATACATAACTACACATACATACATACATACACATACATACCCAATACACAGTACACACATACATATACCAGAGTGGGGAGGCAGGGCTACAGAACTACCTACAACTCTTAAAAACTTGTTGATAATTCTGGGTAAAAATCAAAATAAATGTACATAAAGACGCTATTTAAATGTCACTTAAATGATGTCTAACTTACAATTTCATTACAAAATGACGTATGTTTGATGTTAACCAACAGTTTCGTTATGGTGACAAAACTCTCTTTAACTGGACATTTATTTTGATTTTTACTCTTCTGTAACTACATTTTGCACAATAAATTATGGCTGATTTACATTGGTCCAGCAAAAGCATGACAGTAGAAGTACATTGTGTAGTTAAAATAGCTCTCGCCTCAAACGTGAAAACAAACTTGTCAATGTATTTCTACTGGCATGCTTATGTTAGACCTATGTAAATCAGCCATTAGGCTAACAGCCCATTCCTGAAAAAAGGATAGCATAGCTGAAAAAAAAGAAGATAATGAGTGTTACCTTTGAATAAGGCAAATTTTCACAATGAGGCAACTGGGTCGATGTACTAGGTAGCTCTCTCAGGATTTGTTGATTTTCTTCAATTTTATTGTTGCTTATCTTGCTTATTGATTTAACCTATTACAAAAGGCAGATATAATGTTGTTATAATATAATAATTTCGCACTACAGTACAATATTTCTTAATTTACATAATGCTTGCCCTTATCAGGCATCACAACCGGAATAGTAACTTCATTACCGTCACTTACAACCACACCAGCATGCAGTCTATGAAATAGGTAGTTTAAAAAATAATTGCTATTATGTCAAACCAATACATAGAATCTCAGGGCAAATACTTACGTTATCATAATATGTCCTCCTGGTCAATAACAAATTTGCTGTTTCTTTTAAATGATATTTGCCATCTTTGCTATTGTAGCAATCTTGTTCAACCTACAAAAACAAACATTTTCTAATATATATTATTGAACATAGCCCCTCCTCCATGTCTGTCTGTTTGTCTGAATGTGTTAAAAACTACTGAACAGATTTTATATAGTTTCGACCAATGGATGGAGTGGTTAATGATAATGAGGAAGGTTTAGTTGTAGGTATAATACATTAAGATGCTACAATTCAGGTGTAAAGCTGGGTCAAATTTTTAGTTATGTATACCTAAGTAAGTATAATGCCATAATATGAAACCATTTCAATTATAGCAGGAAACAATTATGCTCCTAATGACAAGGGAAAGTAAAAACAAAAATAGACTACCTACTTTCTTCAAACTAGCAGGCAGTTTATGTTTGGTAAGTCTCAATAAACAAGAAGAAAAGATGACAAGTATATACTCACATTGACATGCTCTTCACAGACATACAACAGTCGTTTTGGGCAATTCCTTTCCACGGCTAGGCACCATGTCGCTTTTAGAGCTTTTGGTATGGGCAAGAATGAGACATTGGGATGGTCTCTTCTAAATTTGGTACAAGACGGTACGAAACATCGTACTTCATCCGTGTAATATGCTCTATCATAAGCAGCGTTTGCAGCACTAATATTTGACGTATCCATTACATCAGGATGACGATGAGACACACAACTTGTATGGGAGTCACAAAACGAATAAATAACACGGAGGTAAACAAACGAAAGCGAAACCGTTACTTTACTCGTTTTGCTTATCAATTTTGACCACAGATTGTAGGATATGTCTATTAAAGACAGATAGGATAGGAATAATAAACGTAAGGCCGGCCTTACACTTGGTAAGTTTACTTACGTAAGTAGGGACGCAGCTATTTGTTAGAATAAGATAGAAATATTCTTTTCTCATTCTAACAGATAGCCGTGTCCCTACTTACGTAAGTAAAACTTACGAGTGTAAGGCCGGCCTAAAAGAGTGAATGAGGTAGATTCCAACCCGTGATTTTGACAACAAAGTGCTGTCATAATCCGTTTTTTTTTAATTATCATTTAGGCAAAGGTATCGCTTAAAGTGCCGTAAAGGTCGGAGAACTGTCATAGCAAGAGTTAAAACACATATATTTTAGAAGAACTGTTAGGGTAACAAATAAATAACTGTAGATTATTGGTAAATAGACCAATCACTATCAGAAAAAAATATAATAAATGGGGTACACAATGGGGTTCAAAAAACTTTACTTACCCACAACCCAACTGCAGGTTGAAACATCACGGTAAATGATCTTCGCAAAACAGATGGAATTTGGTAGATCTACGAGTAGTAAACGTACGAGTACGACAGTTATGTAGGTACATACACTTAGAGCCAATCGAGTGTCGAGTCGACTGTCGTCCGAACATTCGATACCAATTGTTATTCGATACCATTGTTATACGACACGCTTAGCGCCTAATGGAATGGCAATCAAACAATCGTTATGACGAGCGAGATAGACGGCCGCGGGCGCATGTTCCACGTTTATATCCTGAACCCCTGCCCTGATCAAGTACACTTGCGATAAACGGGTCAGCACATTTTCATAAAAATCAGCACACCGGTACGAGTAAGTGTGTACGTAGAAATGGACGTACTTTGGATCCCTATATTTAATTAGTTGTTTTCTGTTTTTTTTATCGGAAGTGTTAGAAATACAGCTCGACGGCAGATGGCGTTTTGTTAAGTCTTATTATTTACTTATCTCAAATTTCAAAACTAATCCAGCGAAAGAAAGATTTAATAGATAAACCCGAATAATTATTTGGGTAGAATTATAGTATAACACAATTTATATGGCGTGTCGTGAATCTTCGTTTGCGCAGACACGAACGATTCCGATGTTTTCCGGAAGCACGATTAAAAATATTAAAATCCACGATCAGACTTGTACGTAATATTTATAAGGTGCAAATTGAATGACACGCGGGCGCGTCTCAACATGGCGTCACTAATAACCAATAACAGCACAGAATACAACCACGCAACGCGTGAGTCATGCTGATTGGTTCCCACGCTTCGAAAAATTGTTTTCTGCGCAGGTACAGTCAGCTGCAGAAAAATCTAACCACCTTTGCTAGGAAACTTGTATGCAGGGGGGGTTACTTTTCTCTGCAGCTGACCGTACATCGGTAAGCTATACCAGTTGTGTTTTACAGTACCGGCTTTGACCACAGACCATATAGACGCCGCAAACGCGTTCAATTGTATGGAATCCGAGCGGGTCAATTTTTATATGCCTACTATGACGTCACGTAAGCAATTTAGTGAAGTCCAATACTACCGCTGCGTTAAACCGATTCAAAGGCGCCGCCGACCGATTAGTACTCAGTAGTCCTCTGCGGTGAGAGTATGTACGCAGCCCGTCCGCTTTAGTTTACTTTCTGCATTTTACTTCAAAATTCAAGTAAGTAACACCTATGAATTTACGTTAATAAGTCTGATTTAAAGCATACAAAATGTTCCGTAATAATAAACCGTAAAATTACATACGATACAATAAGTTTATAATGTAAAATAAAGTAGCTTCAAATAAAATTATCAGATCACATACTTTTTCTAATTTTCTCTTTGATGGAGTGTTTTTTGAAGCCTGGTTTGATGAAAATTGATGTTCGACATTCTGCAATAAATAATTTATATTTCATCACATAGCAACAACACAACTTTATAAAAAAAGTTACTGGATAAAGGATTATTAATGAAATTAAATATAATTAATGGCTCTTTTTTACCTCTCCTTCACCCATACTCTGAAGTATATCTATGGTCGGAATTGCCGAGTTTAACAACAGGCGCCTCTTGCTTGTGCCATAGAAAACGTCTTTATTAAAGTGGATCGAACAAATCTTGGTATGTTTGCTAGGGAACCAACTTTTTTTATTCCCTGTCGCATTAATCCATTTTTCTTTTAGTATTGGATCATTAGGGAATCTGAAATATTTTTAATGTAAAAGAATAACATTTTTGTATAGTAACTAGCCTTAATTATCATTGTCTGTCACAAAAATCGATTGTAAATCGAATTGCACAGTGACATTGCATGAAACATCGCAGTGTACAGCACTACTCACTTTAAATCGACAGACAATGAGAAAATCCCTACCACCATACAACGAGAACATTTACGAAAAAATCGTTTACTTCACTGTCCATTGCGGTCTACAAATAATATGCCTTAAGTATAGTATAAAGTAGAAGCCGCAATGGATGGCGTGCTTCGAAAATATACTATGTGTGTAACTATTTTGGTAGAAACGACACGACATCACTCCAAGTTGAAAATAATTAAATTTAAATTAAATAAGGCGAAATTTATTAGAAAAAATACTTACTTATGATAGGAAACGTCACCGTTTACTCGACTTGCCACTCTTGTTGAATTTAAACAATTAATTACGGCGCAGTGAGGCATTTTCTAGTGCAGCAAAAAAACGTCTGACAGTTAGGACAATAGGAGCGCGACTGAGCGGCAAATGGTGCAAGGGTGCAACGCACTACTTAGATACACGCGAAGTACAAGCATTGGCGGCATCTAGGTTTATTTAGGTCTGTGATAAAATTACAGATTTAGTATCGTCTATCATCACTACATAGTATAAAACAAAGTCGCTTCCCGCTGTCTGTCCCTATGTATGCTTAGATCTTTAAAACTACGCCACGGATTTTGATGCGTTTTTTTAATAGATAGAGTAATTCAAGAGGAAGGTTTTTATGTATAATAAATTCTGTTTTATGTACGGGTGTTACAGAAAACTCACATAAACCGAAGCGAAGCGAGGGCGGGTCGCTAGTTAATAAATAAATAATTCGTTTGAACTCGAACAATTTGTCTCCTATACATAAGTATGGTAATGTTTTCATCAAGGTCAAGTACGAGAGGATACTAGCAATTTTAACATATTATGGTATCGGTCAAAGAGCCAAGAATGTCGCCAACTGAGAAAAGTTTTATTGCCTTCATGCAAGTCTATGCAGAAGTTTAATATCTCCAATACGAATTAATTCTTAGGTTATCGTTCAATGAGCCAAGAATATCGTAAAAGTTGAGAAAAAGTATTGTGCCTTCATGCAACGGCCACGAAGATGTATGTACCTTTAACTAAAGCGAATTGATTTCTTAGGTTATCAGTCAATGAGCCATGAATTCCGCTAAGTGAGGAAATATTTACTACTCCACGTCAAATACCGACAAAGAGTCGATGAATTTTTGGGGTAAAAGGTAATTTTAATGAAACATATTGTCCATAGCGGCACACTTTACACAGTCATACCATCGTAAATATTTCAGTAGGAATTTACTGTACTGGAGAATAATTTTATTTTTTTTTTATTTATTTTCTCTTAGGGGGGAGTACTGTGCCGGTAGGCACGTTTAGTAATTGTTATCGATTCACGTATTGATGAATTGCATTTAGATTAGACATTATCTGTACGTGTAGCTAGCGCGCATTAGTTAGTACTGTAGTAAGTTAACGATGTATATATACGCATGTGTAATTGTAAATAAATTAGGTTGTAACTGACTGACAAAGTGGTTACTCTCTCACTCCCCATCACCATGAATTATCTCCGGTAAAGTATGGTATTGTACCTGGTCTGTTTACTGTATTTTTTATTATGCAATTTTATTCTGTAATTTAGCTCCTTGGGTCAAATAAAAACTTATTATCATTACATGACTTTCTTGATAGACTATACCTACTTGTATCTTTATAAAACGTGCCCGGAAGGAGAGTGATCATGATCACATTCCACGTGCCACTCTACACCGCGCGCTCTGAAATCTTATATCGTTTACACTGTCAGTTCGGATGGCGGGCCGGAAGGAATCGCAGATTTAACCGCGGTTCAAACCGTGGTCACATTTGGTCTTAATAAAGTCTTGACGGTTCGAAACCAGCGGACAGACCGTGTAAAGTAAAGGCCGCTTATGCCTTAAAGCCGTTAAGACGTATTATTTACCATAGTCGTATACTTAACGTTGGTTTGCAATGCAGCCTAGCTGCCCAAGGGCCCACGTCTATTCAGAGCCCGCGCACGTGGCGTGCGGACATTATTGTGAGTATTGTATACGTGAGTGCCATCACGCAGTCCTTGCAGTAATGCTTTTTGTGAGGCTAGTTTAAGAAAATATAGTGATATGGTACTCCTTCGACCGGAAACGACCAATAACAGTAAATTTGCTGTATTATTTACTACCTACCTACCTACTTAACCTTTAGTACAGTAATATTAAAAGCGGGTTAATTGTTAACACAGGCGTCACCCCGCGCCGCCGCCGCGCGGGGCTTCGCTCAGCGGCCCGCGCTCGCGCTTTCATTACGGTGTCATTTCACGCTCAATCGACTTCCTCCTCTAAATCTATGGGAAACATTTAAGTAACTGTTAATTACTGTGGGAACAGTCGCCGAGGCAGCCTCAACCGAGGTCGCGAGCTGTAATTATTTCAACCTCATATTTAAAACTTTTCGTTTTCAGTAATGGTAAGAACGATAAAGCAGATTGTACTGCTTTATTATGGTATGGTAGGCACTAGGCATTTTACTGCGTAGGTTTATGCACATGCGTACACACTTTGTTAGAGTCCTGACGACTCGCTGAGAAAGTGTTGTTTCAGAGGATGATGAGCATTGATTAAATACCCACGTGCGATTCGCTTATACGCCAGTAATTAAGGAGCGCGCTCCACTGTTATTGCAATTACCTCAATCCTTTCATCTCTCCCGCGCTCCCTTTCCAAAACACCTTCCGGTTCCGCGCGCTTGCGGCAGTGACTAGCGCGAGAAAGTGCCGCCCGGCCCGCCCAGCCTTGCCCGCGGCGGCCGCGGCCTCGCCCAGTCGGCCTTATCCGACTCGCCCGTCGCCCGAGAGGACTGCTGTCGGGATCTCCGCCGAGCCGCGCCGGGTGCTGGGCTGAGCTGCCCAGGGCCCACTGCCCAGGAGAGCAGCCCCGCACGCACGAGACAGTCTAGATCGCCCCTTGTCTCCTATTATCGTTACAGTGTCCCAAGTCCTCCAGGGAAGTCGATCAAAGTAACTTTCATACTTGTGCCGCATTTACATAAACGTTCACCAGACGGCACTTCCGGTTCTGCTTTTTGTGAGGACGCAGTGTGCCCGTACACCTACTTGTAGTCTTATACCCACAATTTTTCTTTTCGGTTGATTCGCGTTTTTTTGTTAGCATGGAGAAGCCAAACGAGCACACAGGCCACCTGATGGTAACTGGGATCTGTGATCCATAGACATTTGTATTCTCAAAGCTACACTACAATCTAAAGATTGCAATACTAAGACCAAAGGCATTGCCAGCCTTGGGGACTAAGATGGAATGTCTCTATGCTAGTAGTTTCACCCGTGTTCTTTACCCCCAAACCGGAACACAATAATGTGAACACTGCTGCTTGGTGGTAGGTTAAAGTATCTTTAGTTTTATCATAGGAATCGTATTTTGATATTATTTGTCTTTTAAATGAACACATTAAATTGTATAAATGGATAATTAATAATATAGGAGTAGTTACCTACTGAGTATTTTAATGGTTTTGGGGAATTCTATCCGACACGAATGCCACCTCCAGCGCCGCCTAGCGTGCGGGCGCCGGGCGGCGCGGCAGCGCGGACGCAGGTCAAACTTAGTACTTTTATTTAACCCCCGACGAAAGAAGAGGGGTTTCATGCGTTATAAACGTGTGTTTGTCTATACGGAGCATAGGGAGACGGCATCGAAAATAATTTCTTCCAGAGCCAGTGTTATAAGAATAAAATACTTACTCAAATAATAACTACGTAGAAGCGAGTCTTCTTTCACCAGGCCCCAAAATTGAAATGATGAAAAAAAACGCGCAAATAGGTTTAAAACTTCGCTGATTCATAATGATTCTAAATATGTAAGATACCTCTGAAAAACTTCTAAAATAAAACATGAAATTAATTTTTTTCGTGACAACTTTCCCTTATGTCCACATAAGGGAAAGTTACAAAAAAACAGATTAAAAAGATCAATACCTCCGAAACCAGGGTTAAATCGATAGCTTTTTAGCTGCTCTATCAGCCCTCTCAGTTTTGTCGTTGGTTTTAAGGACAGCCTGTATAAATGATAACATGATTTAATTGTACCCACGAAGTGTTTGCAGCGCCAGCGCAGCAGCGGTACAATCGCGATTCACTCGATGCAGCATCAATACAGGCACCAACCGTCTACGTTTAATCGCGAGACAGTGGCGTTATTTTGCCGTAAAATTAGTCGTTCACTTTTTAAAACACTATCTTAGATCAACCATACGTACTAAAATCAACAAAATACGAAAACCACTTCAAAATACGATATCGATATCTTGGTATAAAATCAATGGAATTTTAAATAAGAGGGTCCAAAAACCTCCCCTACTCATCCCACAGGTAAACACATGTTCATTAATTTACTTTACAGTACAGTACATTTTATTGACACTAGGAAATAACAACTAGGTACCTGTTCCATTTTGGTTACAACCGGTTTGTGAACCTGATTTTCAATTTCAACGCTTTTCTTTGAAGAACTGCTGTATGGAAGAACTTCATTTCCTTGTAAGTTTAATGAGGGTATGGCATCACGTTTTATTTTTTTTCTAATAAACATGTCTTTTGGAAAATGTAAGGAACAAATGCGGTAATCTTTTTTTTGGTCTAGTATGTCTGCACGATCCATTAGTTGAATCCATATTTTCCTTCTGTAACAAAATTACATATGAAAATATAAGTACCTACGTTAGTTTGTTTCTCAGTTTTAGTATACAATGCTAGTAAAAAAATATATAATAAGTGATTTTTTTAAATTACCATGCCTCCCGGACTATCTCTAAAATGGTAAATAGGTAGGCACCTACCATAAAGTAACTAACGAACGCAACGTAAAGGCATCACTATCTATGTAAGTATCAGGTAAGTAGGTATTATTTAGATGAAGGTTCATCAAGTCCTCTCTAATCTAGGTAATTTGATATTTACTAATTCACTGTCCTGATTTAATCCACGACCGCGACTGGTATTAATTAATACTTACTATACTTAGGTAGGTACCGGACGACCGCTTCGTCCGGGGATCGGGATCGGATCGTTTAGTGGGAACTCGTACCTACCTGTTAGCCGTGGGCGGGCGAGATAGAAATAAGGATTTGACTCCCAATTTTTGTGTTAGGTAGGGTATAAATTTTCCGGACACTTTTTTCTTGGGTCAGGAAGTAACTCGATTAGGTATGCAATTTTAATAGGAACGATTGATCCGCATATTTACGAGTATGACCGTATAGGCATGAAATGCTTAGCACATACCTACCTACCCATTAAATCTTAGTTTTAAGATAAGAATAACATACAAAAATAATTTAAATAGCACGTCATGAATAATAGTGATGATGAGAAATTATCACTTACCTTTGCTCGTCTTTGGGCAAACTAAAAAAACTGAGATCTGGCATATTTTGGTCACTTTTACTTTTACAGCCAAATAGACTGCAATAATGTTTTCCCATTGCTAATTTAATAGGTATTTAACTACGTTGAAAAAATCTAATCGCGACATGCGCGGTGAAACTAATACAACGCCCGCGCCGGCGCCGCCGCGCCGCGCTGCAATGCACTTGCACTGCACGGCCGAACTGCAGATTAGACACCAGTGGCGTCGCCAGACGGTAGGTGTCTAAAGCTCTGGTTTCGTAGGATAGCGGAGCCGTCTTATAGCGGCCGTAATATTACGGCCGATATAATATTATTAGACATTACGGTGTCAATCACCGCCCTCTAGAAAACTGCGCCATTTTGTTTACATAGAGAACGTTCTTGTGACGTCATTCACCGCTGTATTACGGCCACTCTAGGACGGCACCGCTATCCTAGGAAACTAGAGCTTGTTTAGGTTTACTAGCTCGTCCTTCTTTAAGTGGCCTATCAATCAAAGATAACAAACCTCTTTTGAGTGTTGGCTTTATATAATTTAAGACGATTTGCGAATTCTTCTAATTGTTTTATATACCGATTACTTTTTAACTTAGTAGCGAATTGGTCTAGATGGTCTTAACCCTACAATGCATACAGTGACAGATATGTCACAACCAGTTTAATCGTTAGTAGTTAAAAATAATGTAAAGGCAGCGACATCTTTTTTGTATAAAAGCAAACCTAGAGGGCACTATATAAGTGTAACACAGTAACAATCCACTAGATGGCATTGTACTTGAAATTACCAAGGGATTTATACAAATGTTGCTGTTCTCCGTGAACAATGGATTTATTTCATTTACATATTGCAATAAAAAAAATATATATAATCAAAAATCGAAGAAAAAAATATTTTTATGTGTGAAAATCTTTGCGTAAGTATGCTGTAAATATTATATACTGTCAATAATAATCTATACGCCTATACACAGTTTTTTCCAAACGTTCCAGATCTGTCACACCATGCATCGACGGCATGTCCAAACGTTCCATATATGTCACTGCATGCAGTAATTTTATGGATTTTTCATAGTACATGAAATATTTTACTGTCACATAATGTGAAAAATGTGAAAATACTAAGAGAAATTTGTTCATACAAATACAACAATTATTTCTAAAAGTTTAGAGTGTAATGAAGTATAAATTAAGAAATTGTTCCATAATAATACGATAATGTAACCCAAACCTTATATCATGGTGTGCCATAAAACGGTTTATTTACATATCCTGCGAGAAATACTAATAAAAATGGTTTAAATAATGGAAACTAATACTATTTCTCTAAGTTAAGAGTCTACAGAAGTTTAAATTAAAAATCGAATTCATAATTAAATATCAGTGTAACCGACACCTAATTGCATGGTGTACCACATATGGAACGGATTAAAAAAAGTTAATTTCTCCTGAAATATTACTTATATATTTTTTTCATAATTTTTTCTCTTAACTAAGCCCTAAATAAAACCACATATATTTTTTTCACACAAATAAAAAAACTCATGCATTGTAGGGTTAAGACTATTTACTCATATCTAAGGAAACTGTTAATTTGTCCAGTTGATTTTAGACGAGTTGCTTCATGCACTGATTACGTATTCGACTACATGCGAATTTAGCCAGATGATTTTTAAGCTAGTTGATGCCTTGACCACTTTCGTTTTCGGCTATTTGATAGTAACTCTTCAAAATTACCTATATTCTTTCACTTTTTATTGAAATACAGTTCGATTTTCTAACTAGATTTTTTTATTTGAACATGGTACCGATAACAATACGAAAGCTTTCCGGACAATTAAAAAAGGAGAGACAAAGATGAGACAAAATGGCCAGCTCTATCAAAATTTATTCTGAGATAAATGTATGTAAACACCTTCTATACACATGGACAAATCACGTCATACAACAAAAATGCCCAAACATGGCACTGCATTTTATTTCACCCTATTATGCTTCGACTTGCTCTGTCTATACATTGCTGTTGAGACACCAGTCCTTTAACATATCGTCGGTCATTAATCAGTAATGTATCTATATCAATTTCTCAGTCGAAGCTTCATATATTAATTTAATAAGTTCGCTGGAACAAGGCAGCAGTGGTTCAAAAACGGGCTGTTAATTTTAGGGTTCCGAACCTCAACACGGAACCCATAAGGAGGTTTCATACGGGTGAGCTTGTAAAAGCTCACTCATTGTTTGTCCGTCTGTAACAGTCTTTTTTTTTTGAAAGAATGTTTAATTTATAGTTTTCAAATGTACCTATATTTTGAACTATTTGTGGTGTTATAATTATGTGGATCGCTAATGTAGGGTCACTTCTGAAACTTCAACCATATCAACTGTGCATACTCCAAAAAAAAAAGCTTAGCACATGCAAGAAAAACCATTTTTTTAAACGTAATATTATTATTTACTTACCGTTAAATGTTCCTACTTTGCTCTTCCATGGGTAACTATGCTTCATATTGACTATCTCGTTTGTTACTTATATAAAAGTCAAGATTAATGATAAATTGGCTAAAAAGAATCGAAGTAAACACCCAGACACGAAGTGATGAAAGCAATAGAAAGATTTACAATACAGATTACCTCAACTAACATTATTATGTTGCATAAGATTGATTGTTACATTTTCGTTTCCCTTGGCAGAATCATCATTTCGTAGAATTACTTTTCGCATAAATTTATTGCATATTGTCATTTCGCACATTTTTTTTTGTTAGAGTAGGTATACTGGCATAACGTTGATTAGAATAATACTCCTATAGAATATTTTGTTTCGGCGAAATTTGTATCATGGGCAGTTAAACTTGTGGGTGCCTATAATAATAAAAATACCACCAATTACTCCACCAATTGCAATTCGGCCCTGGTTCTGTTATTGTAGCCCTTCTAATCTAACCTAACCTATTTTACTGCTAGACTTACAAGTACATGTGATGGCTTCAGTTGCTCAGATGTTTCTGCTACTTCTAGACTCATTTTCCTTGACAAACTCGGTCCAGAATCATCGTCAAACTAAAATATTGAATAATTGAATATAATTGTACATACAGCTAATAATTAAATAAAAACTTTACTTACTTTAACTGTTAACTATTAATATTTGAAGGAAAACGCCAAATAAATCTATACTATTAGCTGCGGCTGTGACGACTGCACACAATGACCGGCAATCTCTTAACGGGACGGGTTATAATATTTCTGACTACTAACCTCAATATAAGGAACAGTTGTATCTTTTAAACGCTTAAATCCTTTAGTGGTGAAATATACATCAGATTCAAGAAAATGATCTGAGCAAATGACGCTTGAATTATTTGGTTTGTAAAAAAAATCGGATCTTTCTCTTGCTACTAACTTGCGCCATTTTTCTCTTCTTATCTCGTGTACAGGAAAGCTACAAAAAAAGTTCAGCATAAGGGTTTCGTTTTTTGACATGTTGGAACCCTAAAAACAGCTAGGTACCTACTCTATTGTTTTGTTTTCTGACGCGCGTGAGAGAAAGATATGGAATAAGTACTCAATTTAATACTTACTTGACAAAATAGTTGTCAATAATTTATGATATTAATTGAAAATTAAATGGCTTTAATACACTTTTTCGAGTGTTATCTTCACTACATAGTATAAAACAAAGTCGCTTCCCGCTGTCTGTCCCTATGTATGCTTAGATCTTTAAAACTACGCAACGGATTTTGATGCGGTTTTTTTTAGTTGATAGAGTGATTCAAGAGAAAGGTTTTTATGTATAATAAATTTTGTTTTATGTACGTTTGTTATAGAAAACTCAAATAAACCGAAGCGAAGCGAGGGCGGGTCGCTAGTTTTATAAATAAAAGTAACGTACCGGTGGTAAGTCACACCATCTTTTTTTATAGTCGTTAAGGTATTATTTCGGCACTTTTTGATGACGCACTTCGGCATGTTATCGGTTTGGTTCACTGATGTTTGACCAAAAAATTATTGACAAATGTTCATTTGACAAACAACGTTTCACCAAATGATCATTTGGCAAACGAGACATTTGACAAAAGTATCATCTTACAAAAACTCACTTAGCAATTGATCAATTAGCAAACACTACACATGGTAAATGTGTTAAATAATAAAATGTCAATTGACCTTTTTCCATTTCACCAAATAATATGTTTCGCAAATTAAGCATTTGTCCAAATGTCATTTAGCAAAATGTTATTTCATAAAAAGATATGATTTCATGTTTGTTGGGTAATTTATTCCGCTACCCTCTTATCGCCGTGAGAATGAATTTGTTGCACTGACATTTGAGGGTAAATGTATTATTGTGTATCAATTTATGTTACACGGCGAAGTGTTATACGCAGTTGTTAGTTAATTTTATTGCAAAATGAGTGATGAGGTTGTGTGCCAAGTCTTTAAATCTACCAGAAATGGAATTAAACTTTACTTGGACGGTTATACGTATAACAAAGTATCAACAATGGGAAGTACTTATTATTGGGCGTGTGAAATGAAAAATGATCAAATATATCAGTGCAAAGTGATGTTGAAAACTACTTTAAATGAGAAGGAAGAACATATTTTATTAAAATTGCCTCAAGATCATAGTCACGAACCAGATCCGTTGCGTAAAAAAGTTGCAGATTTTCGCAATAAATTGAAAGATGATGTCACTAAAAGTACTAAATTTTGTAAAATTTTGAACGACAATAAAAGCGAAACTGATTCTGAAATTACAGAATCCTTACCATCCACGTCTGCTTTAAAACAGTGCATGTATCGTGCAAAACGCAAACTGCATGGAATATTGAAAGAGCCGACTGATTTAGAATTTAATATTGATGAATCAATAACACAAATCAAAGGTCAAAATTTCGTTATAAAAGATCGTAAATTTGATAACAAGAGAATAATAATGATGTCAACATTGAATCACGTAACCATTCTAAGTAGATCAGACTATTGGATTCTGGATGGCACTTTCAAAGTTGTGCCCAGTATTTTTACCCAGTTATATACAATTCACGGAAATATATTTTCAGACGACAATAAAACATTTCCACTAGTATTTTGTCTTTGTTCTCACAAAGATAAAAGAACATATGACATGATGTTTGAAATGCTAATGGAATATGGGGCAGAAAATAATATTGTCATCAAGCCAAAAGTATGCATCTTAGATTTTGAAAAAGCCGCCATCTCAAGTTTGCGGTCAAATTTTGAAGAAATAATTCTGCATGGTTGCAACTTTCATTTGGGGCAGATTATATACAGGTATGTTATGTTACAAGATAAGATGAAAGGCAAGAAATGATGCGTTTTTGGTGCTTATAATACAAACCTAACCTAACCGACGACCTATGTTTATTCCATGATTAGTCTAAATGCCTTTTTTATGATAGTAAGTATACAGCCGCCTTTTTACGTGATGCATAGTATACCTAAGTATTTTCCATGGTTTGTCTAGTTGTAATTATATATATCAACTAAAGGACCCATATTTGGTTATGTAACATTTTGCATTCAACATTAGTTTCCCTATTTCTGGGCAGAAAAAAAAACAACCTCGAAGGCCAAGGCGGGAGCTTTGCTCCCGCCTTGGCCTTCTAACCTAACCTATCCTTATCGGTTCTGCCCTGATTCGTCTTTGTGCATTTTTGGATAGTTAAAACAAATTACAGGCAAGATAAAACTAATTATGAATGATGATTATGACTAGATATCAACTAATACTTATAATATTTTCCTTTCAGGAAAGTCCAGAGTAGTGGCTTCGCAAAAAAGTATGCACAAGATGGACATTTCAACAAGGACATCAAATGTCTACTGGCGCTTAGCTATCTAAAGGAGACAGACATTCCGCTATATTTTGAAAAGCATGTACAATCTCTGACTGACGAAGATAGCAAAAAAATTGCGTATTGGTTTAAAGAAAACTATGTGAGTGGGTCTGGTAATGCACCAGCCAAATATAGTCCAGGATTTTGGAGTTGTAATGAAATGAATAGCATGAAAATACCAAGAACTTCGAACTCTGCTGAAGCGTGGCATCATAAAATTAATCAAATTATTGACAAACATCATCCGGGGCTGTATTTTTTAATTAAAGAACTAATTAAAGAAACTATAAGCAACGAGAGTGCAATCGAACAAAAAATTACAGGTGCCCCTCCAGAAAAAAAGAAAAAGAAATACGTCTCCAAGGATGAACGGATTGATAGAATATTGATGTTAAAAGACAATTATTCCGAAGCAAAATTATTAAAATCGATTTCTGGACATTTAAAATTATAAATACACTTCTTTTTCTTCTTCTCAGCATATACTCGTCCAATGCTGAACATATGCCTCTTCCATGGATTTCCATGTAGTCCTAAATACACTAGTGTATTATAATATATACCTAAATAAATAATTATTTTCCAAATAATGTGTATTAATTTGACACATACAATATTATATTATTAGATTTATTAATAAACAAAACACTTGTCAAATAATACATTGTACCAAACGTTTTTAGACCAATAGTAGTTTTGTCTGATAACTCAGTTGTTTAATATTCAGTTTATCAATTAATCATTTATAAAATGTAAATTTAACTGTTGATCATTTGGAAAAGTAAATCATTTGTAAAATGACTATTAGTAAAATGATCAAGTGACGAAACATTTTTTTGTAAAACGTTGTTTGTCAAGTGTCATTTTGTCAAATGACTTTTGGTCAAACAGCAGGACACCTATCGGTTTGGCTTGGCGACTAACAGAGGCAACAGACGACTGAGGTATTAAGTAAGAAGTGTGCTTGAACCGTCATTAAGCACAGATGTGCCGTCCGGCGTTTTGTCTACAGAAGTCCTTGTGTATAGGCCATTGAACGCATAGGTAGGTACACACATTTGAAAATAACATATGACTAAAACAAAAAACATTATGAATAATAATTTAATTAATTAATCTTAGTAACATAAAAAAAATGGACAATATGTTATTTAGAAATATTTTGTTCATTTATTTGTTCTATTTTTTCACCTGCCGATAAGGGCGAAATACAATAACGAAACGCAAGCAGCAAACGTTATTTTCATTCATGACAACGAATGTCTTGATTAGTACCCTTATTTATAATCTGTGTCACTCACTACACTTCACTCACTGTGATTCTTGGCGGGAACTCTAAAAAAGGCGGTCAAGTAAAATTACCAATTTCTAATTGTATGATTTTTTATTGTTGAAAGTGCAATAAAATAGTAAAAACACTACTAGGAGGACATTAAAAATGGATGGAAACGAGGGGGGCGGGGATAACCCGCCCAACTCTAATAACAATAAGCGTCCTCGGCTCGTACCCGGGGACGGCGGCAACAACGGCGGCGGCGATAGTAGCGGCGGCGGTGAGCAACATAACGAGTATTTACCGTATTACAAACCGAATTATAAGAGACAATATCCTGAAAATTCAACTAAATCTGAATTTAAAGTGTTCGTGGAACACCAAAACTATAAAGACAGACTGGGTAATAAAAGTCCCATATATCTTAATCACATATTTACCACGGACGTTAAAGGTGTGATGGCTATTCAAAGGCTTAACGCAAACAAAATTGCAGTATTGTTTAAACAATATAACACGGCTAATAACTTTTTGAACAACTCTGCATTTTTGGAAAAGTATAGCATGAAAGCATATATACCAGCAACACAGATAGAAAAAACCGGCATTATAAGATTTGTTCCTGCGAATATTTCAAACAAGGATTTATATACAAAACTGAGTTCCATTTATGAAATTATTTCGATACGACGCTTCACTAAGAAAGTAGGACAAGAACGAGTTCCATTACAAACAGTTAGCATAACATTCTTATCTAATGTATTACCAGACAACGTTCAGTATGATTTATTCTCATATAGAGTCTTCGAGTATATCCCACCTTTACAACAATGTTTCAAATGTTTCAAGTTTAACCATTCCGCTAGAATATGCAACGGCAAGCAAAGATGTTCAATCTGTTCAGGTGAACATATATATAAAGATTGTGACAAACCAAATGAGTTCTGCTGCGCCAACTGCAGCGGCCCACACCTGGCCATTTCCAAACTATGTCCAATTAAGATAAGTAAAATTTTAGAAAAGAAAAGTAAAATTACATATGCAAGTGTTGCACAAACTAAACATACTGAAACCGATGAATATCCTCCATTGCCGTTGCCAAAACACCAACAAACTCAACTTGTAAATAAAAAGCCTGTACAAACTGTAAATATTCCTGTAAATTCTGTAAATAAAACTGTAAATCCTGTAAATAAAAATATAAATAACAAGCCTGTTTCACAGGCCACAAACATGCATGTCCAACCAACGGACATCAAAGCCCAGATACTCTGCAATAGTGAAGTGCTAATGGCCCTAGTACAGACATTGATAGAGCTGGGTAACAACAGTGATCCTGCCCCGATCACCACAGCAGCCATTAAAACCATGTTAATAAAAAATCTGTCTCCATAATGGATTTAGGTTCCCCTAGAGCGTCACAGTTACGCATTGCGCAGTTTAACATTCAAAGTGCTAATAGTAAGAAACCCTTATTAATTAAATTTTTGCTACAGCAGAATATTGATGTATGTCTACTTAATGAAACTTGGTTTAAAGAACATCACAATTTTAGAATCCCCAATTATAATGTTCATTCTAGAATATCCAAAAATGCACACAATGGTGTAGCAATATTAATTAAACCAGATTTGAAATATAACATTTTAAACACAGCCTTTTATGAGGACATTCAAACTGTAGCTATATCTATATCTACTGAGCGTGGTAGTTTATCTGTACTCTGTGTATACTGTCCTCCTTCCAGCGGGCACTTAAGAATAAATAGACTGCGCAATATAATTCGAGACCTCCCTAAACCTATTTTTATGAGTGGAGACTTTAATGCTCACCATATTGCATTTGGTTGCTTATCAACGAAAGGTCGTGGGCAAGACTTATATGACGTTATAGATGAATGTGATTTGTGTATCTTAAATGATGGCAGTTTCACGACAGTTAACCGTCCAAGAACTAATCCTTCATCTATTGACGTCAGCTTTGCGAGTGCATGTTTAGCACCATTTTGTGAATGGTCTGTTCATGACGACTCAATGGGAAGTTATCACTATCCCACTATAACTGTAATATCCCTGTGCATTGAGAAATACCAAATCAACCCTCCCGTTGATAAATTTTTGTACAAAAGAGCTGACTGGCACAAATATAATGAACTTTCTGAGAGAGCTTTTGATGACTTAACAGTTAATGTTGAAGACCCACTTGCTTCCTATACAGAATTTTGTATTCGCCTTGATGCCCTTATGCAGTCGGTTATTCCAAAGTTCACTAAACGTGGTCGCTTTACTAGCAGACCTCCAACACCTTGGTGGAATGAGATCTGTGAGCAAAGTGTAATAGCATCATATAATGCTTTAAAACTGTACAGAAGTGACTCTACTATTGATAACTACATAAATTATAAGAAGTTAGATGCTTTAAAAAAGAGAACCATTTCTGAGCAGAAGAAAGCTGGATGGAATGACTTATGTCATTCATTTAATAGAACAACCCCTATTAGTAAAATTTGGAACATGATTAAGATGTTTAAGGGTGTCAAATCTGGTATTAAATCTCACAAAGACGAGTTCATTTCTCCCTTTTTAGATAAGCTATCTGACAATAATAATTTAAAGGACACTAGTAACTTATTTTACTATTTTAACAGCAATAATAATAACCATAGTTCAAAATTTTTGTTAGATCCCTTTACATGGAATGAATTCACAGCAAGTCTACAATCTAGACGTAACACTAGTCCAGGCTTAGATAATTTTCCATACATAGTTATTAAAGAGCTTCATATTTCCATTCAGCAAATATTTCTTAATATTCTTAATGCTCTATGGCATAATCAAATTATCCCTGATTCATGGAAAACACAGTGTGTTATCCCAATACTTAAGCCAGATAAAGCTCCAGAGTATGCCAGTTCTTATCGTCCCATATCTTTATCTTCATGTCTGGGTAAATTATTTGAATACATGATTAAAGTCCGATTGGACTGGTTTGTAGAGACTAATGGTATCATCCCATATGTGCAGTATGGCTTCCGTCGAGGTCGTAGTTGTGCTGACAGTTTCATTTCTCTGATCTCAGACCTGAAAATTGCAAATAATTTAAAATCACACACTGTTTGTGTATTTCTTGATGTTCAGGGAGCTTTTGATAATGTTGATCCAGCTATCTTGGTTAACATTATGTCTGATGTAGGTATACCAGGTCAACTATGTCAGTGGATCTACAATTTTCTAAATAAAAGAACTTTATATGTTAAGCATAATAATATTTTACACGGGCCTAGAATAGCTTCAAAAGGTACAATGCAAGGTGCCACACTTTCACCATTACTATATAATTTGTACACATGTGAAATATGTAAATATGTAAATAGTAGAGATGTAAATATTTTGCAATTCGCAGATGACATAGTTTTGTACAGTAGCAATCAGAATTTACAAGTTGCCATAGACAATATGAATAGAGCCCTAAACCAGTTGAGCCTATATTATGATGGCAGATTACATCTAAAGATCAATGCTACTAAAAGCAGTTTAATGATTTTTGGTGATGATGACCCAACCTGTGATATTATGTATTGCGGAGAAGCTATTAACAGAGTTAGATCAAAGAAATTTTTAGGTGTCATTTTAGATCAGAAACTGACTTTTGAAGAACATGTTCGACATGTTTCAAAAAATGCTTTAAAAGCCATAAACATTATAAGATGTCTTGCTGGTGTGTCATGGGGTGCAGATCCAAAAATATTGTCTATATTGTACAAGGCTATAGTCAGAAGTCATTTTGATTATAGTGCTATAGCATATATGAATAGCCCACATGCAAAAAAATTAGATATCTTGCAGAATAAAGCTCTGCGAATTATATCTGGTGCTATGTGTTCAACTCCCATAAGGGCCATGGAAGTTGAGACCAAAATTATGCCACTGATCTTGAGACGTATCATTCTAGCTGAAAGATATTGTCTTAAATTATTGTACTCAAATAATACCGAAATTATTAACAAGATTTTACCTCATCGAATCCAAGTGTCTGGTCCTTTAGCAACTAGCGAGGGTCTCCTGATTGGTAACTCTCCAATGTTGTTCCATATTTTTTTGGAAACTGAAAATAATTGTAGTAAAATCAGAAAACAGCGCCCATGGCCTTGCTATTCCTCCCAGTATAAAAGTATAGTACATCCAATTAAAGTAGTTGAGTCAGTCACCAATAACTCAGATATGTTACAGTTTCTATCTGAACATGAATACTACACTATATATACAGATGGAAGTAAAGGTGAGGGTTATGTGCGCTGTGCCATTTATGATCCTCAGATTAAATTTTCTCAGAGCTTTATTTTGCAGGAAGCCTGTACTATATTTACTGCAGAGGCTTACGCAGTCTATCAGGCTCTTTTACGAATTGGCAATGTATATAACTGTAAATATTTTCTAATTGTAACTGACTCTTTAAGTTTGATTCAGGGGTTAAATAATTTAAAAATTAATTTCAAAACTAACTTCATTTTGTACATGATTAAAGAATTAATATTAAAATACAATCTTAAAGGTTTAGAAATTGATTTTATGTGGATACCTTCTCATAGGGGAATTACTGGGAATGAAATAGCAGATAAAGCTGCTAAGGAAGGTATTAATGCACTCGACGTTTCTGGTTACATGTATGTACCTATGACAGATTATTTATATTCTATTAGGTTAGCTATAGGTAGGTTATGGGAACAAATGTGGAAGAAGGATCAAGAGACGAAAGGAAGATGGTACGGTAGCATACAAGAAAGCTTACCAGTAAGGCCGTGGTATAATAATTTACGCAGAGCTAGCCGTGACTTTATCACCACCATTACTCGACTTCGTTATGGACACAATACTGCGCCATCACACCTCGCAAGACTTGGAATAATCCAAAGTAATGTATGCACTTTCTGTGGAGTTGATGAAGCAACCGTTGAGCACATCATATTCAATTGTCAAAAGTTTCTTCTTGACAGATTAGTTCTTGCAAGTGAACTTAGTGAAGTGTGTCCAAATTATAGTGATTTTTCTTCCCGCCCGCCGCCGCTTAATCAATTATTAAAAGACACTCAATCTTATAGACCAATATATAATTACATTAAAAATACAGTGCAAAAAATTTAACAGTGCTAAAAAGATACTTTACAACGTGATACCAGGAAAATAAAGTTGTGGCCTAAAGGTCTTGTAACCAGGCCATAAAATCCAAAAAAAAAAAAAAAAAATTCACTCACTGTGACATTAATGACATTTCAGAGTTTTAACACTTTTAACCTCAAAAAGCGGCGTATCGTACCTGATATTTTATTTTAAAGTGAATTTAGTTGCGGGTTTGGTGTGTTATTCGGCTGCCGCAGGAAGTACGCCGCGCTGGGAACGGTGCGGATGAAGCAAAGTTACTACTACCTGCAGCTGGACCTGTGAGTACCGCTCGACCCGTGGGTTGCATTGCATCACCGCTCCAGCTGCGTACCTCCTCGTGCCCTTCTGCACCGAGGGACGCGATGCTACTCCTGATTTTATGGGACAAGGAACAACCTAGATCCCGCAAGTTTAAAACACACTTGTCAGTTTCTGTTGATGTATAAATAACGTAAACATTGTGCAATAGGTAAGAGCAGAAAACGTATGTCTTGAACACACAGTTCTAGTGCGATAGCACTCAAAATAACCATCGGGTTTGTACTCTCTCTCATGTGCTAGCTATGCTAGTCAAATGACTGTACCTAAACCGAAAAGGCTTTTGAGACGATCTGCAACTCGGCACACTCAGTAAATGCTGAAGTAAAAATACTATGCAGAAATATTATGAATAAAATTTGTACATAACTAGATAATAATATCATATATTATGAATTCTTCTTCAGTTGTCATAAGTCTAACTTGACCTGACTGAAGTAAATAGCGTATAATATTATCCTAAAAATAAAAATAAAATACTCCAAATCAATGTTAGAATTAAAAACGATAGAGGGCAAATATTTTAAGTTTAAGTTAAAAAAATGGCTTATCCATAATGTATTTTATGATCTAAACGAATTCTTTGCCTATGATATGTATAAATTATTAAATTCATGTGTTTTTAGATATAACTCACAATAATTGTATGCTCGCAATGGGCAACTGTTGATGCTATTGTCATTTTATTTTCCATCTTTTGTACACAGTTTATAATTAATAAATACCTACTTACTTACTTATTAAAAAGTATGGACTGGGATTGGACTGGACAATTAGCCGATGGTTTTGTCAATGTGTGTGCCGCGTGTTTCCAGGATCGGCATCTCCTCTGCTCTTGAGGTGCGGCAGGCAGTGCGGGCTGCGTGCGCGTCCCTGTTTGGCGAGTCCGGTGCTGCGTTGCCACTGGACGTGCTGAGCACGCACCACACACCCTCAGGTCTGTACACTGCCTACTAATTGTATCTATATACAGGATGGCACATTTAGATCGGTCTGTATGGGCATGTCTGTAACTATAAGACAAAGATCTGTTCTTAGGAACACCAAAAACGCAACAAAAATCTTATACACAATTATGGAATGGAACCTGGTCTTATTGAAAAATAAAACTTACATTCTTTCTTTTTCAATATTGATTGTGTAGGTCATATCATAAGCACCGCAGTGAATGTTACTATAAAACATGATGTCTAAAATTTATAAAAAATAATGAAATGCATAGTATTTCAATCCTTGAATTAAGAATAATTAAGTAGATGTTCAAAATGTCAACCAAAAGATCTAAGTATGTTTATTGAGGTCTAGTACCGAGAGTACAAGGCTAAAGCTTATTGTTGGTCGTTTGGAGCTTGGTATTTTTGTGAAATTGACCCCTAACACGTAATATTTATGTTTGTAACAGGGACCCAACCACCCATTCCCCGATTAAAGCCTTTAAAAGACTTGCCTCTCGAAGTACAACACACTAAAAGAATAACCCCTTTGGAAGAAATATACAACTTAGTTGGTTGTTAAATAAACTAGCTATTTACATAAGCTTCTTATTGCATAACCAAATATAAGAGTAACCCTTAACAATAGCATTTAAAAAGCCAATTGAACTGCTTTTTTTGTTAAAGGGATATCGGTACCACTTAAACAATAGCGCTTTAAAAGAAAAATCAAACAAGACTTACAAGAAAAATATATTATATTAGATTAATATATTACATTTTTATTATATTTTATTATATTATATTTAAATAAATAAATAAATAGTAAATAAGAAACGGATTATAAATAGCGTTTTAAAAAGCAAATCGAACAGCTTTCAAGCGATACAGCTTTTCTAAATAAATCCTTATAAATTCGAAACCCCTTGAATGGGATAGCGGGCCGGTCCCTGGTTTGTAATATTTTTTTCCATGTTTGAGTAACAGTTTTTGCATTCCAATTTGGCTACATATATGAGCTTCTATTCTTAACTTTATCTTTATCTGTACCACTCTAAAATAAATTGCATTTAGTACATTGCTCACTTTAAATAAATGAAATAAATAATTTGGAAAGGTACTTAAAAAATAAAAAGGTTAAATTAGGAATCACAATAATAGTAACAGATACGGGTTGCCTTTGTTCTAGCGAAATATGTTTGCCAAATAGTACACACACACACACAAACAGACACACACAACACCCACAACTATGCTCAACAACACATGCTATGTGTCTAAATTTCGCTTCTTGTATATAAATGTTTTTATGTTATATCCTTTTTACTTTTTGATTCATATTTGATTCGTTTCGATTATATTAGTTGTGTTGCAGTGTGTTTGAGTTAGAGTTTTGAATGTATTGTTTCCCAACCGTTTCGTTTACCAACCTCCTTTGTTTTCTGTAACCGTAAATATTTCAGGATGTTACAAAAATCTATGGGGTTCTACGTGATGGTAGTGAAATAAATTCTGAAATATCTACAGGTACAGAAATAATTTTGGGTTTGTAAGTGAATATGTTGGGAAACAATAAATTTGGCAAACATATTTCGGCCAAAGGCCGGTTCCCGACAGACACAATCAGCAAACAGCTGACATCAATTCAGTTGTACATCTACTGTATTGACCTGTTCATTCACAAATATGTTGATGTTTGTAAGATAATTTTGACAAGCCTGTTCAGTTCATTTTTTATTGTACCTTTTTTCAAGTGTGACCTCATAGAGTTTCTTGCGGCGCTTCTTCCCTGCAACGTTGGTCATGTGAATGTTTGATGCAGTGCTAGAGACTCACTATACTCTCGCGAGCAAAAAAATCGACTCAAGCTGCACGTTTGGGTTCTCCGCCCAGTATCTCTTGACCTATTCAAAATATCTATAAAAAAAATATACCAAACGAAAGCTGATAATGTAAACATTAAAAAAAAACAAGAACCCTGGGAATCCGCCCAGGATTTTCCAAGTTATGTCTCATTTCCCGATATGTGGATCATTTACTCGTTCCGAAACGTACGAGGTGTGCCCCTTTTGACCCCAAAAATATGGGGTAGGAGGGGGAAATGTCATCAGTCACTTCATTCATCAGAAATTGACCGGTACACATCTCTGTTAACGACCTTACACGGAAACCCTGAAGAAAATGGATTCCACCATGACTGAAGCCGCCCAAGTCGTGGCCTTGCTGGAAGAGGGACACAACCAACGTTTCGTGGCTGACCAGCTGAATTTAAGCCAGTCACCGGTATCCCGAGTTTACCGACGGTTTCGGGAGACTGGGGCCTTGACACGAAGACCAGGTTCTGGCCGCCGAAGGTCTGAGAGGGATGACCGCTTTATCGTCACTTCCTCTCTCAGAAATCGTCACCAGGCCGGTGTTACTGTCCATCAGCATCTTCGGGATGTACGAGGGGTTACTGCCAGCGAGTGGACAGTAAGACGAAGACTCAAGGAAGCTAACCTGACCCCAAATCGGGCCGCCACGGACCCAGACTGCTCCCACGTCACCGCCAAGCACGCCTGGAATTTGCTCATCAACACGAAAATTGGACCATTGAGCAATGGACCCCAGTTCTTTTTTGTGATGAGTCCTGGGTGTGCTTGAATGGCTGTGACCGACGAGGAAGAGTCTACAGGAGGCCAGGAGAAAGGTACGCACAATGCTGTTTCAAGGAAACAGTTGCCTATGGCCGAGGTTCCGTCATGGTGTGGGCGGGCATTTCCATCGAAGGGCGTACAGAGCAGGTTTTTGTACCTGGTGGGGGCCGTGGCGGTGGTTTGATCGCTGTCAGGTACATCACTGACATCCTTGAGGAGCATGTTGTTCCTTACGCCGGTTTTTATGACGAGGGGTTCGTCCTGATGCAGGATAATGCCCATTGTCATACCGCAAGGATCACTCGAGCCTACCTTGCCGAGGTCGGCATTCCCACCATGAACTGGCCAGCCGTCAGCCCGGATCTGAATCCCATTGAACATCTCTGGGACTACCTGAATAGGCAAATTCGGAAGAGGGATCCAGCTCCTTCAAATGTTACGGAGCTGAAGACGGCTCAGCAGGAGGTGTGGGATGACATCCCCCAGGAGCTTGTCAAAAAGCTGATAAGATCCATGTAAAACCGCCTGAATGCTGTGATAAGGGCCAGGGTTGGAAATACGAAGTAATTAATTAATAAATAAAACCTTATTTTACTTAAAATGCCTTTTATTTTACGATTTCCCTTTTCTTTTCTGTTTGTTTTTTTCATGCATCTCTGCAAAACCTGGCTCCTGTCACTTGTGGAACATGACATGACTGATTTTTGATTATTTTTTAATCGTTACATTATCAGCTTTCATTTGATACCATTTATTTTAAGATATTCTGAATAGGTCAAGAGATACTGGACGGAGAACCCAAACGTGCAGCTTGAGTCCATTTTTTTGCTCGCGAGTGTATTATCGACATACGACAGTGCTCGGATGTGGCCAAGTATCTATTAGCTGAATGAGTTTAAATTTAATTTTCTACTTAAAATCTAGTCTGACATTTTCGGATAATGCCATGTACACTCCTCGTATTGAGTAAAGTGAATGTGCACCAACCTATCCGTAGTATTTGTTATATTCACTAGTAAAATCTATCGCACCGGGGCTGTATTAGAAAGGAGTTTTAAAGGCCGATTCCGATAGAATCTAGCCCCAAGTCGAACCTCGACTGGGTAAGTCGAAGACAT